>MU224358.1:2636091-2659344 GCA_018584345.1 Thuja plicata
TTACTATAACCATATCAACTAACTTTGGAAGTTGAGTTGAATAGTTAAGGCCTAAAACATAACCAAATACTACTTTCCCTCTAAACTCTCATGTATCCATTACTTTTATTTAAATATTTTAATTTTAGACTATGAAAATGGCTTTATTGAATGCCAAAACTTCAACCTAATGACTTCTAACACCTTGAACTTGCTTAATGACCTATTCTAGACTCTTAGGACACAATTTTATGCCTGGACACTATTGGTCCACTTACAAACTATATTTTAGTCCTTTAAGGACATTGCAAGTTTATTAAATGCATTACATCATTTGAGAGTATTACAATAATTAAGAGCCATTATAGGTTCTAAGACCTTCCAATTGATCTCCTGACTTTGAGGGTGTCCTCCCTTCCTCTGGTCTTCATGGAATGTCTTCATACTTTGATTGTTGATCCTTGGTGCTCCTGCACCAACATGTAAGGAGGAGCTCATGCCTCCAAGATTCTAAGTTGTCCACTAAGAGTAGGCGTAGCTGAACTTTGGTTCAAGTGGGGATTCAATAGATACTGGCCTGGCTATCTTAGGATTGTGATGTGTCTATTCTATTACTACAAACATTCTGCTTAATGTGTTTTGCGTGGGTGTATCATTTAAACAATCGAAACAAATGTCAAATCACACATCATACAAACTTGAACATTTCTACAACTATCTACAACTTGAACTTTCTGTCGGAAAACATCGCAATTTGTCTCAAAAAATTCAATCTGGTCTGATTCTGTAGAATTTTATTTTTTTCACTGCTAAATCTCATGCAATATTGCACAAAATTGCTACTTTTCATTTCACCAGTCTATCATCATTTTCTATAACATTTTGCATGGAACCACATTGTTTTGTGCACGTCTGTGCTAATATTCATGCAAGAGTGTACTTCTTCATGTGAGTCTGATATCTTTTGGCAAAATAGTGAGCTATTTCCCATCTATTTAACATACTTTTGCTAAATCTGTTGTCTGATCTGGGTCTGTTTATCTATCCTTTACCTTCACATAGTCTGCGACTTGGTTTCTTGGGTTGAGAATTATGTGATTCTTGCTTAAACTAGTCTCGTCTCATATATTTTGGTCTATCTCATCTGTGTTGTCATACCTTCTATCACAATAGTCATCTCTTGGCTGTTCTAGCCTCATCTTTGATGGTTTGCGCCAAGGATACTTCACCTTTTGGCACTTTCTGTGCATTTACTTTGAGACAGTTTCAAGTTTGTTCCTAGCTCACATCCCTTGTACAATCCTTGTCTATGACTATTACAACTCGTAGTGGTAAAACATTCCTTTCAATCAATCAAGATGAATCTGTTCTTTGCACACCATTGTCGGCTACATCTAGTGAGGAATCATCTCTATCTCCCACTCTGGTACTTTGACCTTACATCAAATAGTCATTTCCAATGGATTTTAGTCAGGTTCAAAACCCTCTGTTCCAAGAGGATCTAAATTCCAAAAACATTCAACCTTCTCATACTTAATCTTTACACATTGAACCCTTGCATTCTAGCAAGATGGCAGATCATGACCAATTAGGTGAACATAGTAGAGATGATCTCTCTAAAACTAGGGGTAAATTCTCTTTTCAAGACCCTCCTCCCGATGAAGAGAGATAAATAACCCAAGGGGATATCTTAGACACTTGCAATAATAAAAACTTCATGATAATGATGGCGGTCTTAATGAAAGAAAAGAAGGAGAAATACCTTCTTGAATTGGCCAACCAAGGAGCCAAACTTCCCTCTGATTACAAGGTAGAGACACTTGTTGAGAAAGAGGAAGAAACTGAAAACTCCCGCTTGAAAAAGAAAATGCAACGCATGCAAAAGAAACTCCTCAAACTAATGAAGGAAAAATACAAACCTACCACTCAATTCACACTGGAAAGCATTTTTCCATTCCTGTTTGATAAGAGTCTATGCATGCCTCCTTTTCCCAAAGGAGTTGAGCTTCCCAAGTATAATAAATACTTGGGTACATCTGAACCCTACGATCATTTGAGAGATTTTGGTGCTCTCTCTATGGATTTTATACATTACACAACCTATTTCATGTGTCTCTTCCCATGTATTTTGGGAGGGTCAGCTATGGAGTGGTTCTCTAGGCTACCAAATGGCATCAAAACTTTTGATGAAATTGCCAATTTATTTCTACAAAACTATTCTCACAACATCCAACATCTGGTTCACATCTGAGATCTTTGCAACTTGAAACAAAATCATGGGTAATCCTTCTTGATATTTCTCCAAAGATGGAGACAACTTTATACATGATAGTCTCACAAAATACCTGAATCCAAAAAGTTGGACATCTTTCTAGACAATCTTCTTCCCAACTTTGGGTTTCAAGTACAACTACAAGGTCCTCTAACCTTCGATGACATGATTAAGAAAGCTATGAGAATTAAGACATTTATGATCAAGAAAGGAGAATTGACCTTACACAAGGAAAATAAATAAGGGTCTTCCTCCTCAAGCAAAGATAAAACCAAATTTTTCAACAAGAACCAAAATGTTGTGAATGATGGAGTTGTAGACAATGTGACTCCCAAGCCTTCAAAGGGTGCTATTAATATCACCACCACAATCCAGGTTGCCAAGGCCACTGAACAGGCTATGGCAGAATCCAAATCAAGTACCTCATGATTTTCTGGATCAAAACCTTGGGCTCCTAGACCCAAGCGTGAATTCACTCCTTTAGGAGAACATCTTGATGCGGTTTACAAGACTCTCTTGGACAACCATTTACTTAATCCACTGGATAATTCAAGACCTTATGATCCGCAACCAAGACCCTCTTGGTGGAATGTATCTCCTTATTGTGATTTTCACCAAAACAAATGTCATAAAATGGCTACTTGTCTTAAATTGCGGCATAAAATCTAGGATCTCATCGATAGTGAGGTTATTGCCGTGGGAGGTCACAACAAGAACTCAGACCACCAAGCTTTTAAAGATCCATTTCCTCCTCATGGGAAAGGTGAGTCATCTAAAGGGAAAAATATTGATGCCAAGGTCAACTATACAAACACCAATAATGATAATGTCATTAATATGGTTGAGCCTGTTAATGTTGAATACTATAATGTTGTCATTCTCAAGGGAAGGGAAGATACTCCCAAGCCCAAAACTCCTTTCATTTTGCAAGGGTCTATGCCTCATTCCTACGGACAAGAATAGTCTCAAGTTAGTCCAAACGTTGTTACTTGATCTCGTGCTAAGATCATCATCAAAGGCCCTAAGCCTTCTACATCTACGCTGACACAACCTTTAGAAAAAAATATTGTTGGCTCTGCTAGTAAGAATCCAAAATTGGTTTCCTCATCTAATGCTACCAATTACAGCATTCTAGAACAATTACAAAGTACTAATGCTCAGATCACCATCTTTGAGCTACTGAAAATCTCCCCTTCTCACAGGGAGATCCTTGACAAAGCCCTCACTGAGGCAAATATCCCAAAATATCTTGCTCTCAATCGGTTTCAATCCATGACAGGTCACTTGACCTCCTCCCATTACTTGTCTTTCTCAGAGGAAGATGACCATTCTTTGAGTCACCCACATAATGACCCCTTGCACATTGAAGTCATGATTTGTCCAAAGCGCATTCACTGTGTTCTCATAGACAATGGCATTGGCCTCAACATTTTCTCTACTAGCTTCCTTACTAAGTTAGGCTATGATGAAGACTGCATAGATTCTCGCAAAAGTATTACTATTAAAGCATATGATGAAAAAGAATGGAAATCTAAGGGGCTAGTTGTGTTTCCAATCAGATTTGGTCCTATTGAGAGAGATGTTATCTATCAAGTGCTTGACATTCCTTTAGCATACAATATTCTGTTAGGAAGGAAATGGATCCATGAAATGCAGGTTGTCCCTTCAACATACCATTAGTGCATTAAATTCCCAGTCCAAGGATCTGAAGTGACTATACCTGCTAATACACGCTATGATTGCAACACACTCACAAAATCTTCTAGCATCTTTGTCCCCACAAATAGAGAGTCTATTGAGCTCTTTGAGAATAAACTAAAAGAAATGGAAAAGGGTTTGACACTCAAGGAAACTAACATGGGAGGATATCAGATCGAACCTGTGCTATCTGTTACATCTCTGCCTTTGTCTTCACGTTCTTTTGGGAGACCTTCTGAGAGGACTAAAAATTCTACAATTCCTCCTCCAAAAAAATATGGTGGTACCTTTGTATAGACAATAGTACCATTAGAAGAAGAAGCTAAAAATAGGGCTATCAAAGCCTGGATCTATAAAGGAGAGGACACCTCTGAAAAAACCACTCCACCTTATGAAATAAATCCTGAACAGTATGGAAAAGATCTAACTATTATGCAACACTTTGGGTACAAAGGAAATGGTCCTATAGGTGCAAATCATAAAGGATTGATTGCACCACTTGAGGCTATTGGTCGCCAAAAATGTGACTCTATAGGTATAGGATTTAAGAAGCTCACATTTCAACTAGGAATAAACCAATTTGTACCTCACACAGATCAACAACCAACACCTGAAGAGACATCTACAACTGAAGAGTCAAAAGACAGCTCAGAGGAAGACTACTTCCCCTGTCCCATTCCTCCAGATCTCGCAACATTCTTTGTTGAGCCATATGACTTTATACCATGTGTTAGTACAGTCGTGACTGACAATGATTTTGATAAAACCACTCCACTTTCTCCATTAAACTACGAGTGGTGGAAAGAAATGCACACTGTCAATTCAGTTCATCAAGGTGATTTATACATACCAACACACTTCCAAGAGTAGTTTGAATAGGAATTACAGCCACTCCTCACTAAAAAATACACGGAGGATGCTGCAAGCATTGATGAAGAACCTATGTCACAAGGTGCTTATCTCACCATAGCAGAATTTTTAGGCAGAACTCACCCAAACTGGGAATAGAGGGTTGAATTCACTCATGTTCTTGATATGATGCCTAATGATGAAATAGAATCCCATGAATATGATTTTGACAGCTTGTTATATTCCACCTATGATAGAGATATAGTTACAATTCACATGCATGAAAACCTTCTCAACCTGGGTGAAGGGTCTAGTGTAAGGTTAAATGATTCTGACTCCATAGATGTTAATGTGTCATCTACTATGGTTGCTAGGAATCAAAGGAATTTGACTACACCTTTGGATGAGATTGCTCTAGGTCCCGACTTGCTCATTTGTGCTTTTGATGATTATACCATGAATGCACTTGAACTTGTCACTTCTCTTTCACTCCATCATCCTGAGCTTATAGACTGGAACTCTCCCTCCCCATCTAATGAAGTTCTTATATTCTAGAGCGATTATGCTCTTTCTTGTTACCTTAACATTGTAAAAACTGCAACGTCCTCCACTAGTGAAGAAGGTGTCAACATGACCGAGGTTGATATCAAGTATCTTAGTCACAAAATCAAAAGAAGAAAAAATAAGCACTCTGATGGTGAAAACCACCTTGTGGCAGTGTTAGAGCCTAAAAAAGTCAAAATAAAGGATGTATCCAAGGGTGAAAACCTCTCTGAGGCACCTGAGGATGAGATACTTGATACACTTCCAAGTCATTTCCAAGAACGATCATATATGCTAATTGAGCCCACTCAACCAGTCAACTTGGGTACAAAAGCTGAACCTCAGATCATTCATTTGGCACAATCATTTTCTGAGGCAGAAAGAGAGGAATTTACTACATTCTTACAGAGAAAAAAAATAAAATTTGCATGGAAATATTCAGACATGCCAGGATTAGACCCTAATCTAATCATGCATCATTTTTCCATTGCACCAGGTGTCAAGCCTGTTAAGAAAACACTTCAGAAAATGCATCCACATGTGCCTCTACTTGTCAAAGCTAAATTAGAGAAACTTCTAAAGGCAGTATTCACATTATTCCAGTATCAAAACATGACAAATCTATCTGAGTATGCACAGACTTCAGAGATTTGAATAAGGCATGTCCTAAGGATGACTTTCCATTACCCAATATTGATATGATTGTAGATATGATAGTAGGTTATGAAATGTACTCACTAATGGATGGTTTCTCTAGCTACAACCAGATAAAGATTGTGCCAGAAGACCAAGAGAAAACTACTTTTACATGTGCATGGGGCACTTTCTATTGGAATTTCATGCCCTTTGGACTCAAAAATGCCAGTGCTACATATCAGAGAGTTGTCACCACTATATTTCATGACATGATGAATAAAACAATGGAAGATTATGTTGATGACACTTTAGCTAAGGGCATGCAATGAGAGAAAAATCTTGTGGATCTAGGTCCTATACTAGATCGCATGGAACAGTTCAGTCTGAGGCTCAACCCTAAGAAATGTGCATTCAGCGTAACCTCTGGAAAATTGCTTGGCTATATTATCTCTACAAAAGGCATCAAGGTGGATCCTATGAAAGTTCAATCTATCATGGAAATGCCACCACCAAATAATATCAGACAAAAGAGAGGATTTCAAGGCCGACTATAGTCCATCCAGTGATTTATCTCACAACTGGTGGACAAGTCACAACCATTCACCAATACTTTACACAAAGGTGTGACTTACAAATGGAACAAGGAATGTGATGAGGGGTTCACACAAATCAAACAGTATCTTGCAAACCCACCAATTTTGATACCTCCTATTCATGGGAAGCCACTTATACATTACATCTCTGCTATAGATACATCATTGGGCATCCTATTGGCTCAAGAAGATTAGAAAAACAAAGAAAGGGCTATCTACTACATTAGTAGAACTCTAGTCTCATATGAAACAAAATATTCTGCTATTGATAAGTCTTGCCTTGTAGTTGTATTTTCTTCAAAAAAACTACGGCACTACATGTTGGCTCATACTACCCGCCTTATTGCTAAAATTGATCCTCTAAAATATTTTCTCAGTAAAGCTACCCTCACAGGTAGAATAGCTAAATGGGTCATGCTTCTTAGTGAATTTGATATTGAGTATGTAGAGAGAAAAGCCATCAAGGGGAAAGTGATTGCAGATCAGTTGGCAAAAGCACCTCTAGTAGATCATCAACCATTGAACATCAAATTCCTAGATGAGTCCATATTACTTCTTACACATCGGTCCTGGACTATGTTCTTTGATGGTTCATTTACCCAATAGGGGTCAGGTGCTGGGATAATGTTCATTACACCTCAAAGGTACTTTTTACCAAAAACATACAAGATATTGTTTGTTTGTACAAACAACATCACTGAGTATGAAGCCTTAATCAATCAAGTAAATGATATCTATCAAACAAAAGATGACAAGTTGGTGCCTTATAAACAGTTGGTTGATGACCTTAGAAATTATTTCATTCACATTACATTTCAACAGGTTCCAAGGGAATATAATAAAGTAGCAAATGCAATGGCTACTCTTGTCTCCATGTTACAGATGCCAGAAAATGATTTTTGACATGAATTCCTAGTGGAGATGTTACGCTACCTAGGCTATGATTCCCTTGATTCCTGGATAATCTGTTCTATCATTGGACATGACTCATCTTTCTATCCTCATATTTACTCCTACCTTCGTGACCAGATTGTTCTAGACACTTACACCTGGAATGAGAAACATCACTTAATCCGTAGTGCTTCACAATTTGTCATCATAGCTAACGATTTGTATAGGTGCACTCTAGATGATACCCTCCTTAGTTGTTTAGAACCTGATGAGTCCAAATGTGGGTTAGTAGAGGTGCATGAAGGCATCTGTGGGTCTCACTCTAATGGCCTGACACTGGCCCATAAACTTATTAGAGCTAGTTACTATTGGTCAGATATGGAAAAAGAAGCTACACAGTCTGTTAAGTCTTGCAAACAGTGTCAACTACATGGTAATCTAATTCATGCTCCAGCCAAGGAGCTTATTTCCTTCATTACTTTCTGGCCATTTCAACAATGGTCCTTTGAGTTGGTGGGTCAGATTTATCCCTTTTCCTCAAAGGGACATAAGTTCATCATCACAGCTACAGAATAATTTACCACGTGGGTGGAGGCAGTCCCTCTCACCATTGCCAATGGAAAATCAATAGCTATGTTCATTCTCAACTGCATCATCTGTAAGTATAGTGTACCCTCAACAATAATCACTGATAATGGGGGGCAATTCAGAAAAAAGGATTTTACAGAGCTATGCTCTAAGTTTAAAATTACTCAGTATTGGTCTTCCATCTATTATCCTTAGGGTAATAGACAGACATAAGCATCCAATAAGACAATCCTTAAAATCCTGCATCACACAGTGCACAAATCTGGACAAGATTGGCATCTCCAGATCAATCCAACTCTCTATGCATACAAGAAAAGCATAAGAACACCAATAGGGGCTATGCCCTATGCTTTGGTTTATGGAGCAGATGTTGTGTTACCAATTGAGGATGAGATTCTTTCTCTACAAGTCTCTCTGAAAGGCCTCATTACTAATGGTGATAAAAAAACATCTTGTGTACAAGAACTAGAACTACTTGATGAACGTCGGCAAGTGGAATTTGATCACCTTAGAGCATATTAGAAAAGGATTTCCAAGAGCTATAACAAGAAAGTTTGCCCAAGGGAATTCCAAGCGGGTGAACTCATTATGAGGGAGAACCCTAAGAATCAAAAACATCGGATCTAGAAAGGAAAATTTGAACCAAATTGGCCTGGTCCATATGTTGTCACTATAGTTTTTGGGTCTGGCACTTATCAAATTTCTACTACTAAGGGAGAACAACTCAAAGATCCCATCAACACTCTTCATCTAAAATGGTTCGATAGCTGAGACATCTTCAGTATGATCATATATATAGTAAAGTCTTGAAAAAAATTCTAAAAAATTGGAAAAAGTCCTGAAAAAATGATCATCTTAGTGAAAACCTAGCGATAGGTGCTTTGATGTATCTCCAAAAAAATTATATACTCCAAAAATACAAAAAAATTAAAAATTTGAAAATTACAAAAAAAAAAAGAGAAAGGAAAAAATGGTGTCATTGATGAAAACTTGGCAAACAGGCGTCATGGTATAAAAAAGAGAATTTTTTCCAAGAAGGTGAAAACCTGGTAAATAGGCACCTCTTGTTCCACATTGCTATATCTATTGCAGTAACACTTGGCTTTACAAATTTTTCTTCCTGCTCTGCTCCTTTCCTGCTTTCCTACTTGCATTTCTTTTTCCATATGCTTTCAGTTCCCATCAAGACACCAACTTACATGGATTGAAACTGGTCATACTCTCGGGGTAACCCTCCTGGTCTAGGGGGCACTTTCTTATTGCCTTTTGGCATCTAGTTTGTGACAATCACCAGTGGTTCTCACTGCATATTCCTACTATCGCTTAGCTTATACTGAACTCTCTCTCCTTGAGAATCTCCCTAACATCAGTCACCAGTGATTCTCACTATGTCTTCCTACTAATGTCTAGCTCATCCTACGACCTCTTCACTCAAGAATCTCTCTCGCATCACTCACCAGTGATTCTCGCTATGTCTGTCTAGTGTTTCTATACTATTGAGATTGCTCGCATCCATTATAGTTGGAGTTATACTCAAACGCTCTATCTATCAATACTTAGTCTTGACGATTCTTTGCTTTAGTTTGTACATAGCTTTCGGTCACTTTCGTGACACTTTGGTTCCTTTTTGAACCCTATTGAATTGACATTGACTCGGCGCCATACACCTGGGGACAACCAAATCTAGTTTTTCCCTGCAACATACATCAATTCAGTCATCGCTACTAGGGACACGGGTCCCCTAATCTGCTTGCATCTTTGGTTTACACCTAAGTCAGTAATCTTGTCACTTCTCAAGGACAACTATCTACTGACACAACTGGTGTTTTTCAACACCACCATAAACAATGTTTCTTAACACTATCTTTGGGCACATTTATATTTTTCAACATGCATTGGATATCGCAAACATAAAAATCTGTCGATAACAATCAAACACAATGCACTCACAAGCACAATGGTGTTTTTAACACCTCATATACATACATATTCAAAAAATTTGAAACTGGCTGAGCTATGATTGAATCTTTCTTTGTATATTGTCTATTCTCATGGATTTCATTGATATTTTCTTTGTCTACTACTTTTTGGTGTAGTCCCGATGATCCGGCAATGTTAAATAAACAGGGTGTATGTGATAAGAGCTCCCGTACTAAGGTGGAACAGCCTCACATCCCTCGATCTTGTTTATTTGTATGCCATGGTGAGGTCGGTACTATCTCCTTGACTGTTATTGTTTTTTTTGTTTACACATGATCGCACTCATGGTTATCTTTTCTTTGAATGCCTCGATACTGATGTACTCTTGTAACACTAACTCGAAATAATGTTCAGGTCATCTTTGCTTTTGTGCCCTAGTGCTTATGTTCGTTTCCTACATTTTATCTGATGAAAGTCATATTCATATTCTTATGGTCACATTGCACCATTAAGGATTGTATCGACTCTGATATTCCAAAAAATGTTTAATGATGATGATTATATGATGGGTCTCACAACCATGTCCTAGGAATTACTTCTAGCATAGGATTGCATTTTCATTCTAGACTTGCATTATGGCAGCAATTTGATGTTCACTTCATTGTATTCTCCTGGATTTGTACATTAAGGAGTTCTTCTTTAGCATCCTGGCTTCACCACTACTACACAATTGTTTGATCCTTGCTCTCCATCTTCAGCTATATGCTCAATCCATTGTCGGGATCGAAATCAAAATCTTACACTTCTATGTTGCTCAAAATCACATTTTAAAATTTTTGGACCCGATGTAATCGAACACTTGTCCATTCAACTTTCTAACGTCGCTTTCTTGTTAGAATCTTGTCTAATCATCATTTCCTCAAATCTTTGATTTTTTTCCCTAAAATTCAACTCTAGTCAACTCTGGTCAACCCTAGTCAAACTTGGTCAACCAGACTTTGAAATTGCTCCAAATTCTTCTAAATCTTCCAGATTCTTCTGTAATCTATTCTGAGTTCTTCTTGATCTCTGATTTAACATTTGTCTGCAATTTCTTGCTATCAATCATCATTATGACGTGTCATCTTTCCATTTTTCTCCTGAGGGGGTAGGATGATTACAACATTGAATCTATTCCAATCAATCTGATCTAATTTTCAAAAGTCCTCATTGCTAGGGGCATCTCATCACTTGGGGCATGTTCATTTTTTCGTATCTCATAGTCAAAAATGGATACTCCATAATCAATAAGGGCATCTTTGTTCCTTACATCTTCTCATCTATTAGGTATCAGGGCAATCTAACCCAAATCCATGAGGATCAAGTTTCATTCTAGAGATGATTCTCAAAATCTCAACCTATTAAGTATTTGAGCAATCTAACTTAGATTCTTAAGGATCAAGCTTCATTCTGGAGATGATTCTTGAAAACTCGATCTAACAAGTGTCTGGGCAATCTAACCTAGATATTTTGGGACTAAGCTTCATTCTGGAGATAGTCATAAAAATCTCTATTGATTATCTTTTGGGACAGGTATCAGGGCAATCTAACCCTGACTCATGAAGGTTGAGCCTCATTCTGGGGAAATTCTTGTGAAAGATATCAATCTAACTAGTGTCTGGGTGAACTAACCTAGATATTGGGAGACTAAGCTTCATTTTGTAGATAGTCCCAAAATCTCTCTTAACTATCTTTTTTTATGGACAAGTATCAGACCATTCTAACCCTGACACCTGAAGGTTGAGCCCCATTCTGGGGACAGTCTTTGAAAGATGTCGATCTACTAGGTATCTAGGCAATCTAACCTGGATCCCTAAGGATCAAGCTTCATTCTAGAGATGATTCTCAAAATCTTAATCTATTAGGTATCAGGGCATTCTAACTCAGATCCCTGAGGATCAAGATTCATTCTGGAGATGACCCTCAAAAACTCTATTTGACCAGCGTCTTGACAACCTAACCTAGACTTTGGAGAGTCAAGCTCTATCCTAGAGACAGATATGGAATGTTCATCAATCAAACTTTGCATCACCAATGTTCAAATCTATTCTTTTGTGCTTCAGGCATCAAACTATTCTTTGAATCAGTGCGCTACTCACATGTCAATCCAAAGAGGGGCAAAATGTAACACCTCAAAATTGGCATCTTGCAACCCTAACCAATTTTTTTTCATTTTTTATTCTTTTGAATCATCAAAGTCCTATTGTACTAGGCAATTCTAATTTTTGACTAACTCTACTCTACCTAAGTGTCAAATGCAGAAAATCCTAAATCTGCATTAGTCATACATTATATTTAATTCCTAAATATCAATTAATTCGCTAAACAAACCCTATGATTGAATTAATTTAATTATAAAGTCCTAGCACTTTAATTAAATTAAATTCACCCCTTTTAGCTAAAGCACATAAAAAGGAATTAAATAATATTTAATTATTAAATAAATATCCTCATTTCAATAATTGAATTTAAATATTCAGATAATTGAGAAAAAACATATTTATGAGGTCATACATTATTTATTTAATTAAATATTCTCTCAAAAATCTTCTCTTCAGTTCAGAAATAGAAGTTTTGAAATAACTGTGCTTTAAAGAGAAAGAAAATAGTTAAAATCATAAATAAAACAGTTAAAATCAAAGAAAGAAAAACAATTAGGGCAAAGGGAAAACAATTTATTATTTTCTTTTAAATAAAGCTTTCTATTTTAAACTTGCTTTTCTATCTATTTTATTTCAAAAAGGAAACTTTCCATTCTGATCACCTCTGAGTCTATAAAAAAACTCACATTCCTCATTCAAAACCCCTGAGAAAAATATGCATTGTTAGAATACTAAATTGTTGCTACATCTTATCATCTCATTTCTAGTTAAAAGTTTTCATTTTTAATAGAATAATTTCAATTTCTTAGAATAATTGCATTGAAATCATATCTTAGATTAATCTTGCATCTTTCAATTCTTAGAATAATCTTGCATTTGCATTGCATTCATGGAGAAAAATCTTTCATTCTTAGATCGGTCTATGGTTGTGAGACTCTCATTCTGAGAGCTATTTGAAACCCCATCTAGATAGAAGGCAACAGGTCAAATCATACAGGCATGCAGGATGAATAACTCATATTCACTTATGTATGTGGCTAATGAAAAAGGACTATGTTGAAGTGTATAGTTGAATAGCAAGGCCAATTTTACCACATACAGTAGTTATCTTTGTTCACATCAACAAGATAAAACTAGAGATAAGTAATGGATTTAAAGCTATTTTGTCTAGTTGGCAAGAAGATCTCTACGAGATAAAACAAGATTTTTTCTTTAAATCTAATTGGAAAGAATTGTGAATCATGCCAAGACCAAGAATGTAATAATGGTGATATCATGTCTATAAAGAGACAACTCAATTCATTATGAATTATGGGGAGAAGAATAGAAAGAGGATGTTGAAGAGAAACTGATGAAGAGCAACTTCATACAATCCTGATCAACAAGCTGAGGAAAGAGCTAGAGTATTATGCAGACACTGAGAAACAAAGCACAACATCACTAGGAAGAATCAAAGGGGAGCAAAGGTATAAATAGAGATATATTGATCAGAATAGTTTTATGGGCTTACAATAGATCTGAAAATTTGCAATTATAAGTTGTATGTGAATAGATCATATTGTTTCAGTTTAACCATTGATTCAAAAAGTCTCTTAACCGAGTGAGATTTAAATATCATTTCTATATTGAGATACATCCCAAGGAGTATCAAAAATTTTGATCATGAAGATAGCATGAGATGCCAGATACCTATTGACAGGCCAAGTGAGTGTTTGATCAAGGAAGGTAGCATAGAGATGCCCGATATCAAGCGACAAACTAAAATTTTAAATCCTCTAACAAGGTCACACTTAATAGTGTATTTGTAACCTTTAACAAGTTTGGCTCTTCACTGAGCTCACTTTAGAAGAGTGAAAATTTTGGGTTACCGGTCCCAAGTGGTTTTTCCCTTAACAGGGTTTCCACATTAAAAATCTATGTGTCAATGTGTTTATGAGTCATTACTTTAGTGTTTTTCATTACACTTAACTTAATTGGATTGATCGGTATACTCTAGATAATTTATCGTCTATAGGTAAACTAACAGACTGCTATTCGGTAAACATAGAGTAGAAGGTTTTACAAAAAATTCTGAGCAGTAGTAATTTGATAAAAGTATTTGGAGGCATTCATCTTATAGGACTGAAGATAAATAGAGGCCTAATATTGTGGTACTAATTTTTTTGGTTGATTATTGGAATATTTTTTAGGCCACTAATTTACCCCCTCCCCCCCCCCTCAGTTATTACTAATACTAAGAGCCAAGGCAGAAATCCTAAGAGGGAGGTTTGATGACCTAAGGATGAAAGAAGGAGAAAATATCACTCAGTATAGCTACAGAATCAAAGAGGTAATCAATTCTATCCAAGGATTTGGAGGTGTACTTCAAGAGGAGATAGTGGTAAGTAAAATCTTAAGAACCTTACTGCTTGTATATGCTATTAGAGTTTCTGATATTCAAGAAATGAGAGCAGTTGCAAACAATACAGTTACTCTACATAGTTTCGTTGTAGACTAATTTCATTTGAGATGAATAAATTTGATAATAGTGTCTTACCATCTATATAATCTGCATTCAAATCTTGTTTGAAAATAAGTAATTCAATTCATAGACATGCTATGAGAAATGATAGTGAAAGTGATAATGAGGATCAAGGACTTGATGATATTGAAGCACTAATGGAAGGAATATTTCAAAGAGGAAAATGTAGATATAAAGGTAAATTACCACTTGTATGTTTCAATTGTAAAGAGGTTGGACACTTTTCTAAAAGTTTTCCAAACAGAAGAAAAGATGACAAAAGTAATGACAAATCATATGAGAAGAAGTTTGATAGAGGTGATAATAGAGATTATCAAAGCAACCAAAAATCTGAAAAAAGAGATAACTGAGACTACAAGGAAAAAGGGAATAAAGCTTGTTACCTAGCTGAGAAAAGAGTTGATGACACTGCTACTGTATCAGAAGAAGAAATTGAGATGGTATTTGTAGCCATGAAGGATGATTCAGACGAAGAAGAAGAAAGGTATGTAGAAACTGCACTCATATATAGGGTTAGTAAGATTGATGTCTGGATCATAGATAGTGGCTACACTCACCATATGACTAGTGATAAACAAAAGTTTGAGAATTTTGAATATTATAATGGTGGTTCAGTGAGAGTGGGTAATGATACACCTTGTCCAATTGAAGGTAAAGGAATTATAATGTTGAATAACCTGATCAAATGTGAAAATACTTACTGGGTAAAAGGACTGAATTATAATCTGTTAAGTGTTTCACATCTAAACAATATAGGTCACAGAGTAGCATTTGAGAATAAGAAGGCAAAGATCTTCAATGAATCAAGAAGGTTGATTGGAAGTGGTGAGCAGACAAAAGGTAACCTTTTCTATCTTGATGACATAAACAACACTTGTTTAATGGCCAGAAATGAAGACATATGGTTGTGGCACAAAATATTGTGTCATGTGAATTTTAAAAAAATGATAAAGATAAGAAATAAAAGGAATGTCAGTGGCTTACTGAGCATGACTAAGCCCGAGCATATCATGTGCAAGAATTGTCAAAAAGGTAAGATGACAGAGTCTAGTTTCAAGAGTAAAACCCATACATCTAATGCAATTCTAGAATTATTCCATATTGATCTATGTGGACCCATGAGGACAAAGAGTTACTATGGAGATAGATAATTTATTCTCTTTGTTGATGATTATTCTAGAATGATGATAGTTATGTTGTTAAAAGATAAATTAGAAGAAGTCAAGATGTTTAAATGGTATAAGGCTGTGGTAGAAAAATAAAGTGAAAAGAAACTGAAATGTTTAAGGTCAGATAGAGGAGGGGAATTTATTTTTGATGAATTCACTAACTATTACAATAAGCATGGAATTAAAAGATAGGTTTCTACACCAAGAACACTATAGCAAAATGGAATTGCTGAAAGGAGAAACATATCAATTATTGATTGTGCAAGAACATTGATGATTGAGAAGAGCATCACTCAAAATTTCTAGAGGGAAGTTGTCAGTACTGTTATCTACACATTAAACAGAGTACAACTGAAGGACACAAAGAAGACACCCTATGAGCTTTGGTATGGTCACACACCCAATGTAAGTTACTTCAGAATTTCTGGAAGTAAATATTATATTTTGAAAGATGAAAGAAATGGAAAGCTTGAATCCAAAAGTGATAAAGGTATCTTTCTAGGGTACTCCACCAAAAAAAGGCTTATAAATGTCTTAACATGTCATCTAACAAGATCATTGAAAGTGAAAATGTGAAGATAGAAGAATTTATAGAAAAGAATGATAAGGAAAGCAGAAGAGAACCAAAGGACTACAATAGGTTTGTTTATACTAAAGAACCTACCACTCTACCTGAGCAACAATGTATCGCTCCTGAGCAACAAAACATTGGACCCGAGCATCAGGATGCAATTACCAAAAATTAGGAAAATCCTAAAGATGATGTTCCAAGTGATGAAGATCAAAATGAAGGTCAAGATGATGATCATAATGATGAAAAAAGAGCTGAACCAAAACTTTCCAAGTATGTCAGAAGACATCATCCACAAAATAAAATCATAGGAGACAAGAAGGCTAGAATAAGAACAAGAAGTAAGTCACTAAACACTAGATGTTTTCTTTATGAATTTGAGCCAAAATATGTTAATACTGCACTTGAGAATAAAGAATGGGTTATTGCTATGAATGAAGAAATAGAACAGATTGACAACAATAGTACATGGACACTAATACTGAGACCAAATGACAAGAATGTCATCGGTACCAAATGGATATTCAGAAATAAGCTGAATGAGAATGGAGAAGTCACAAGAAATAAAGTAAGGTTAGTATGCAAGGGGTATGCACAAGAAGAAGGTATTGATTATGGTGAAACCTTTGCACCCATTGCTAGACTAGAATGAGTTAGGATCTTACTTGCTTTTGCTTCATTCAAAGGATTCAAGGTATATTAGATGGATGTCAAATTTGCATTCCTAAATGGATTATTGGAAGAAAAGGTATACATTGAACAACTAGAAGGGTTTTTTTATCCAAACAAGAGAAACATGGTATGTAGATCACATAAAGCCTTGTATGGATTGAAACAATCACCTAGAGCCTCATATGAAAGACTTCACTCCCATCTCATTAGCATTAGATTTGTAATAACAAGTGAAAATAGCAATCTGTACTTAAAAGAAGATATCGATGGTAATATTTTGATTGCTGAAATTTTTATTGATGATATCATTTTTGGGGGAAATGAAATGTTATGCAAATCCTTTTCTGATGAAATGAGAAAAGAATTTGAAATGTCTATGTTTGGGGAGATTAAATTCTTTCTTGGTCTACAGATTCTCCAACAAGATGCAAACATATGCATCACTCAGTCCAAATACATCAAGGAAGTGATAAAGATATTCAAGATGGAAGATTCCAAACCAGTTGGAACACCTATGGCTACCGAATGTAAGCTGAAAAAAGAAGACAAATAAAATGAGGTAAATTAGACCTTGTATAAATCAATGATTGGAAAACTAATGCATGTTGTTCATACTAGACCAGATATAGCACATGCAGTTGGAATAGTTGCAAGATTCTCTGCTAATCCCAAAGAATCACACATGACTACTATCAAGAGAATTCTGAGATATCTGAAGAACAATGAGGAATATGGATTATGGTATAAAAGAGAAGGAAAATTTAAGATACAAGTCTATATAGATGTGGATTGGGCTGGAAACATTGATGAGTGCAAGAGCACAACTGGAGGAGCATTCTTCATGGGTGAAAGACTTGTCACATGGATTAGCAAGAAGCAAGGATGCATCTCTCAGTCTACTATAGAAGAAGAATATGTGGCTACTACTACAAATTTCTCTAATATTGCATGGATCAAATAGTTGTTGTAAGGTATGAATATGAAGATTCTTGAGCCAATGATTATCTATTGTGATAATACTAGTGCAATTAACATTTCTTAAAATCTAGTCATGCATGCTAAGACTAAGCATATTGCTATCAAGTATCATTACTTAAGAGAACAAGTATAAGAAAAAGAAGTGATACTAGAATATGCTCAATCAAAGGAATAGTTAGCTGATATATTCACCAAGTCATTATTGAAAGATACATTTGAGTACCTAAGACAAAGACTAGGGGTCCAACCCTTGTCTATCAGTCAGTAAGATGACTAAGAGACTGCATCAGCCTACACACAATCAGAAGATCATTCATGTTGATGAAAACACCAAGATGAACAATAATAGATATATCTATACACAACAAGGTACAAATCTGCACCGAACACAAGAGACATTATATCACTGATGGATAGGAAACTCAAGGAATATATTATATAAAGGGATGGAAGCTGATATAGAAGAAAATTGTTTGGTATTATTGTCAAAGGGAGAGATTATCTCATTATCATAAGGGAGAGAGATTCATTATCATAAAGGAGAGATTATCTCGTTAATCAAAAAAATATTATATCAGTATCCATAAAGAGAAGTACCATCTAAGGGAGAGAAGTAAAAAAGGGATAGAGTTCATACAAAGGGAGAAGATTGTTGTCAAAGGAAAAAAATATTATCAAAAAGAATATTCAAGGCAGAGCACATATCAAAAATAAAGATAGAAGATGTTACATCTATCCAATGAAGGGATTAAATATTGAAGAAACCTACTCTGCAAGAAACAAATCAAAGCTATTTTGAGCTTACCGAGAACCAGACATTTGTAATAGTTACAATAGGAGAAAGTGATGAAACTGTTATATTTCATATTGTATTAGTAATAGTATAGTATGATAATGTAGGATGTTGTCATCAATGCCAAAGGGAGATATTGATGACATGTAACTGATTGAATTCTTGAAGATGATAAGTTGATCATTGATATGCAGAAAGATAATGCAAGATTTTAAATATGTTAATAAATTGTATTGTCATTGATGTCAACTTGATATAATCTAATCAGTTATAATAAAAGTGTCAAAGACTTTAGAGAATCACAGTGAGAAAGATTATTATTTTAGTAATGCATAAAAGACAAGCATTCACTAAGTGACTACAAACACCGATGGCTAGTGGAACCTGAAGGATAGAGATAACTGAAAGCTAAGTCATAGTGATGCCCAAGAAAAGAAACTGAAAAGCATTACTATTGAGGAGAATCACAAGCATTACCGATCGCTAAAATTATAGTGTTAACCGATGAGCTAAACTTTGCAGTGAAGCCTGAAGGACAGACAACCTTGATGGATAGACAACCCCGATGAAGAAGTCTGAGGAGAACTAGAATATTGACCGAAGCTATCAAAGAGTTAAAACACCAAAGTTAACTGGAGTTCAGAAGAAAAAAAATATCTAGCTAGAAGAGCTAAATATAGAATTAACTAGTTGTTATTATTGTTTTCATCGAGAAGATAAAGCCAGAGATAAGTAAAGGATTTAAAGTTGTTTTTGTCCATTTGGAAAGAAGATTTCTATGAGATAAAATAGGAGTTTTTATTTAAATCAAATTGGCTAAGATTGTGGATCATGCCAAGATCAAGAATATCAAGAACCTATAAACGGTGATATCATGTCTATAAAGAGACAACTTAATTCATTGTGGATTAAGGGCAGTGAATGAAATAGAGGATGTTGAAGAGAAATTGATGAAGAAATTCATACAGTCCTGATAAATCAAGTTGAGGAAAGAGATAAAGATTTCTATGGACACCGAGCAACAGAGCATAGCATCACTCAGCAGAACAAAAGTGGAGTAAAGGTATTGAAAATATATATTGATCAAATTGATTTAATGAGCTTACAATAGATCTAAATATTTGCAAGTATAAGTTGTATATGTGAACAGAGCATACTATTTCAATTTAACCATAGCTTTAGAAAAGTCTCTTAATTGAGCGGGATTTAAAGAGCCTTTCTATATTGAGATACATCCCAAGGAGTATCAAAAAGTTTGATCATAAAGATAGCATGAGATACCATATACTTATTGATAGGCCAAGTGAGATTTTGATCAAGGAAGGTAGCATAGAGATGCCCAATATCAAGTGACAGACTAAACTTTTAAATCTTCTAACAAGGTCACACTTAACAGTGTGTTTGTAACGTTTAACAGGATTGGCTCTTCACCAAGCTCACTTCAAAAGAGTCAAAATTATTGGTTACAGGTCCCAAGTGGTTTTTCCTTTAACAGGGTTTCCACGTTAAAAATCTGTGTCAATGTGTTTATGAGTCATTACTTTAGTTTTTTGCATTACACATAGCTAATCTGGATTGATCGCTATACTCTAAGCAATTTATATTTTTTTGGTAAATTGAAAGACTGCTATTCGGTAAACATAAAGAACAAGGTTTAACAAAGCATTCCAAGTAGTAGTAATTTGATAAGTATATTTGAAGGCATTCATCTTATAGGACTAAAGATAACTAGAGGCTTAATATTGCGGTACAATTTTTTTGGGTTGATTAATTGGAATATTATTGAGGCCACTGATTCACCCCCCCCCCCCTCAGTTATTACTAATAGACATCAATGAAATTACAATACATTAACTAATTTAATGTCTTGCATTACCTTTCTCCAGCTCGGTGATCATCATCTTAAGGTCTTCAAGATTTCAATCAGTTATAGTTCATTAATAATTAATATATTATAAAATTATTATATTGATAATGAATTATATGATATATAATTATATATTAATTATATGAGTTATAATTATATATTATGTATTAATATAGTTATATGAATTAATTAATTAGGCCAACTTGGAAGAGTGGTGAACCTTGGTGAAGGGGCACCACCAATAGATATAAAGGAAGATTAAATTTTCCTCTTAAAAAAACAATACACACAATTTGCATTATTGAGAAGAAGTAGTGCTCAGGGGAGACAATAGGGTATTGTATATGGCTGGGATGGAAAATCATTGCCCATGGTTAAACAAGCACTTAAAAAAACACTTTAAATATTATCAACTACCACGACACTAGGGGAAATTTTGGAGCAACATGACATAAATAAAAAAAGAATGTGATATCTACTATATCAGTCATACTCCAATGGGATATAAATTGAACTATACTCCTATTTAAAAAGGTTTCCTTGTCATAGTTTTTTCTTCATAGAAGTTGCATCATTACATGCTCATACACAAAAAAATATTATTACAAAGATTGATTTTCTCAAATACCTCTTACAATAAACAAAACTCATAGGGAGGTTAGCTAAATGGGTTATGATCTTGAGTGAATTTGACATTGAATATATGGAAAGAAAATAAAGAAAAGGAAAACCTCTAGAAAATCAATTGGTAAACACTCCTATAGAAGATGATCATCCACTTATTATAAAATTACCTGTTGAATCAATATTTCATGTAGAATCTACATGCCTTTATGTCATGCCCAAGAGTTAAGCAAAAACACACAATCAAAAATTTTAATAATGCACTAAAGGAAGCTAACTAAGCTACCTCAGAGGTAAAAAAGTGCACGCAAAATGATGCAGAGGAGAAACAGAAGCTGGAAAGGTCAAACAAGGAGGAATAACTCTCTGAGATATCCTATAGGGATTTCTAAGCCATAGGCTCCAGTCTGCATGCAAACTGAGATAGTTGACCAAAAAGTAAACTATCACTGATTGGTGTGAAACTCGAAACCTAGGGTCCAGAGTAAGCAGGAAATACAAGGTTTGAATAATGAGATGTATGGTCAAGGTTTGACCATGGTTGACCAAAAGTCAACCATGTACAAAATCGAACAAGGTGTGATGATAATTACATCTAAATGCTAATTAAATCTAAAAGAATAATTTAATTGAATAATTAACATTTTAAACCCTTCATAAATTTATTAAATGTAATATTCCCTAATCTAAAATTCAGTAGTCTATAAATAAAAGAAAACTTAACACATCTAATATTTAACAATTATTAATTTACTCCTTTAAAATTTAATGAGAATAATCATACATTCTACCAAATAAAAATTAATTATAAATCTAATTAATTCTAAATCATTTAACAAATTTATAATAAAGCATTCCAATTTAAATCTAATCTTAGATTAACAATAACAATTCATGTATTAAACATTAAATAATACACAATGCTCTAAAAAAATATACTAACCCTAACCCTCAAGCATTTTTTAAAATCTTATCTTTTAAAGTAAATCAAATCTAATCTACAAGATAAATTACCTTTATAAATTTTACTTACCTCCTAAATAAACTCAAAAATGACCCAAAGCATAAGTTTATTTTATTACTAAATACAATTTTTGTGTCATCTCCAAACCCTAAAATCTAATAGGGCAGGGGCGGAAAAATCTTCTTCATTGGCGGAGGAAGCGACAAATCATTCTGATACGATGGAGGGGATGAATAAAGGAGGGTGGGGAGTACTAATGGAGGTAGCAGTAGAAATAGGGATGAGGTGGGGAAGGGAGGTGGGCTCAGCCGCACAGAGGAGGGATCAACCGTGTGGAGGCGGGCTCAGCCGTGACTGAGGAGGGAGGTGTTGGAAATATTGTTGGAAAGCTACAATGGAAACAATTGTTGTTTTGTCATTAATGTCAAACCTTAATTGGTAAGACTATTACTATCTATTTGAGTACCATATCTATTGATTGATGAAGGAGATTTAACAAGAAGACCAAGTGGAATGGTTGAGTTATGGGAAATCACAAGGGTACTTAATCAATAGGCACATTGGAAAAGTAATGTGTTGTTTTGTTAGAATGAATTTATAATAACTAAGAGGGGGGGTGAATCAGTTATCCTCAGGTCCAGATGTGCCCATTTAACTTTTATACCAATTTGAACAATTTAGATTTGCTCGGCAACAATAACATAAAAGTGTGCAGTTTACTGTACTAATGAAATAAGCTTGCAGAAACTTAACAGTAAAACACAACATAAACATTCACACATTTTGACACCATGATATAACATGAAAACCCAATATGGGAAAAACCACCAGTAACATGCTACCAAAATTTTGTTGAAATTGCTAAAACGCAATGCAACCAAGATCACCTGCATGCAAAGACTATTACACAGAATGAAACAGACAGAAGAGAGAAGGATCCGAAGCTATGGCGGCCGATAGGCCAGAGAATGCAAATGCATGTTG
>MU224358.1:2661647-2686047 GCA_018584345.1 Thuja plicata
GGCAACTAACTCAGAAATAGAAACTACCTAAGATTAGCTTAAGCAAACTAGAGTGAATAGGGAAGTTACTAATTAGATCATACTGATTTAAATTAGTAACCTCGAAATACTATTACTCTAACAAATTTCACTCTTTTGAAGTGAGCTCTGTTAGGAGCCAACCCTGTTAAAGGTTACAAAACACACTGTCAAATGTGACCTTGTTAAAGGATTTAATCACCCTGTCAGATGTGGCCTTGTTAGAGGACTTAGAACATTCCAATCTGAATGTCACCTTTCTCAAAGAATTTATACAATGACTGTTAGGTCAACCTTGTTAAAGGATTTGAATTGATACACTAGTTAGAAAGTAATCAGTAGGTTTGATCTGATTCATACAACTTACTTTGGAATCTAGATCCAATTCAGCTCTTATGCTAATTCACTCAGTGGCCTCCATTCTCATCTCAAACTCTAGATCTTCTTGGAAATCCATCAAGCAATCTCTCTCTGCTTCTCTGCTCAGCCTTCTTTACTTAGATCTTGCCATCCAGTCAATTATCCATGCTATCCTCTTGCATACTCTTCATACACAGATCTTTATGTCTCTTTATGAATAATACCTTGAGATTATCATATACCTCTTTATCTAGGTCAGATAAATCTTTTACCGCTTAATCAAGATCGTAGATCTTAGGTTAGGTCAGATCCAATGAATCTTTCCATCATTACATTAGATTTATTTCTCCAATACAAACACCAATTAAATATTGAATCCATGCATTAATAATGGTTTCCCATGCATATAATTAATGAGGACCAAAATTAAATACCCATAAAAAACTTCACATATTCCAATAAATTCAATAATGTCAGCCAGAGATCTCAAATCTCATCAATTATCAAAATATTGTTGCTCGGCCAACATTGTGTTCTTCCACTCAGTCGCCTCTGTATTCCTTGACATTTCACTGGTGCTCAGCCATCACTAGCTTCGCTTGGCATCAACTTCACTTTCCTTGGCATCAACCTCACAGTGAACTGTCAGTGAAAGATAAACAACATATCACTTTGACAATGTGCCAAATGATCAAGTACCCTTGTGTTTAATCATAACTCAATTGTTTCCCTTAGTCTTCTTGTTATCCCTTTATTCAAATCAAATAGATATGGTACTCAAATAGATAACAATATTCTCACCAGTTAAGGTTTGACATCAATGAAAAAACAACAATTGTTTCCATTATAGCTTTCAAAACAATCTTTCCAACAATCTGCCTCTTTGGAATTGATGGCAACAGTAAACAATAAAACGTAGATTTGCAACCATAGTTACCATACAATCCAAAAAGTGCTTGTGTTCCTTGTATGAACAAATTTTCATTAATGTCTTTAGCTTCATTTTGATTCTCATCTGCAAAAAAAAATTTCCCTCTATGTCTGTGATCACACTGATGTTTTTCTCTTTCTGTTCATCAATATCTTTTCAGTAATCTCTTCCTTTTTCTCAACTTAAACTTCTCCCTCTATCTTTCTCAGTAATTTCTCCCTCTTTGACAACAATGGAAAAGATGTTGACATCTTCATCATGCAGATTATTCTATTCAAAACTTTGTATCATGTTGTTCCTGTCATCTTTCTTATGATTGATATTCTTTTACTATCCTTGTCTATCTTTCACAACTTTAGGTAGCATCCTAAAGTGTGACTACCCGTGCACCAATGTGAAAAATATTTTAGATATGACATTTGATGCAACAGTACCATTCTGAACTTAATTAGCCTTAGTTAGGGGAATCACCCCTAATTTACCTCGTAGATACTCATGAGCATCCTTGGGTAGTGCCTTTTTAAATATGTCTGCTAACTGTTCCTTAGTGTTCACATACTCCAGTCTCACTTTCTTCTTCTGAACTAGCTCCCTCAAGTAATGATACTTCATAGCTATATGTTTTGTCTTAGAGTGCATTACAGGGTTCTTAGAAATATTAATGGCACTCATGTTATCAAAATATATAACAACTAGTTCTGTGATTTCTTCTTTCATACCTTTCAGTAGTATCTTCAACCACACAATATTAGAGAAATTAACTGCTGCTGCAACATACTCAGCTTCATCTATAGATTGTGAGGTGCAATTCTGTTTCTTGCTTGTCCATGAAACTAATCTTTTCTCCAAAAGAAATGCTGCTTGTGTGGTCCTTTTTCTATCATCAACATTTCCAGCCCAATCAGAATCAGTATAAACTCTGAGTTCAAATTTATCATTCCTTTTGTAATACAGACCATAGTCATATGTTCCTTTCAAGTATCTTAGAATACTTTTTACTACCATCATATGAGTTTCCTTGGGATTGGCAAAAAATCTAGCAATAATTCCAACAACTAGTGCAATATCAAGTCTACTATGTACAACATATTGCAATTTTCCAATCATTAATATGTACTGTGTTTGATTTACTTCTTTTGTCTCATCGGTTTTGGTTAACTTTTGTTCAATGGCCATGGGTGTACTCACTGGTTTTGAATCTTCCATTCCAAAAGTTTTTAGTATCTCTTTCACATATTTTGATTGAGTAATATGGATACCATTCTTCATCTGATATATTTGTAAGCCAACAATTTTTTTTTTATCTCACCAAACATAGACATCTCAAATTTAGTTTGCATCTCCTTTGCAAATGCTTGACATAACATATCTTGTCCAAAAAATATAATGTCATCAACAAAAAATTTATCTAATAAAGTACCTTTACTTTGCTATGTCTTCAAATACAGATTGTTGTTGTCATTGGTTCTAGAAAATGCAATTTTCATTATGTAGTTGTGCAATCTCTCATACCATGCTCTAGGTGCTTGCTTCAGTCCACATAGTGCTTTGTGTTATTTTCAAACCATATTCCTTTTGTTTGGGTCAACAAGTCCGTCAGCTTGCTCAATATATACTTCTTCTTCTAATATGCCATTTAGAAATATTGACTTTACATCCATTTGATAGACTTTAAATCCTTTGTAGGCTACATATGCAAGTAAGGTTCTTACACCTTCCAATCTTGCAACTGGAGCGAATGTCTCTCCATAGTCAATTCCTTCCTCTTGTGCATAACCCTTGCATACCAGTCTAGCTTTATTTCTTGTTACCTCTCCATGTTCATTTAACTTGTTTTTGAATACCCACTTAGTACCAATCACATATTTATCATTCAGCCTCAGTACAAGTGTCCAAGTAATGTTCTTTTCAATCTGTTCAGTTTCTTCGTTCATGGATTGAATCCAATCTTCATTGTCTAACACATCTTTTACTATTTTGGGCTCAAAGTCACATAACAAGAAGGTATCTTCTCTCAATTTACTTCTTGTCATGACTTTAGAATCCTTTTCTCCTATGATTTAATCTAGTTTATGGTGCCTTCTAACATGATTTTCCAAAGTAGGTTCTTTCTTTGTTTTAGATTGATCAGTCATGTTCAATTGAGGTCAAAACTATGAATTGACATCTCCATCAGATAGCTCGGCAGTTACTTCCTGTTGCCCAGCAATTTTGTTATGTGTCTCGGCAGGGGCAGTCTGTTGCTTGGAAACTTCATTCTCAGTTTCATTAGAATCTTCCTCATTAGGATAGGTGAATTATTTTTAACTTTTAGGCTCAGTCATGCTTTCAGCTTCATTTCTCTCTGCATATTCATCAATTCTAACATTTGCACTTTCTACAATTTTGTTAGTGTTAGAATTCAAACACTTGTATGCTTTGCTTTTAGTTGAATATCCAAGAAATATGCCTTCCTCACCTTTAGCATCAAGTTTTCCATTTATGTTATCCTTCAGTATGAAACATCTACTTCCAAAAACTTTAAAGTATCTTACACTAGGTGCATATCCATACCATAGCTCATAAGGTGTAGCATTTGTACCTTTCTTGACTTCTACTTTGTTCAGGGTGTAGACTGCTGTACTTACAGCTTCCCTCCAATATTAATGTGCAACATGTTTCTCCATCATTAGGTTTCTGGCACAATCCATGATAGATCAATTTCTTCTTTTAGCTATACCATTATGTGGTAGAGTCCTAGGAGCGAACATCTGTCTCTTTATCCCTCTGTCATTGCAAAACTTGTTAAACTCATTAGAAATAAACTTGCCTCCTCTGTCAGACTCTTACCTATCTCTTTAAGAAACATGACAGTCATCATTCTAGAGTAATCATCAACAAATAAGACAAAATATTTATCTCCCTAGTAAATTTTCTCACCAATAGGTCCACAAAGGTCAGTATGAACCAATTCTAGAATTTCCTCAGAAGTATGAGTTTTTCTCTTAAAACTATATTTAGTCATCTTTCCCAATTGACATTGCTTACACATTGCATTTTTGGGTTTCTTTAACTTAGGCAGCCCTCTAACCTTTTTCAATTTGCTTATTCTTGCCAAGTTATGATAGTTTACATGACACAACCTTTTATGTCATAACCAAACATCACTATAGTGTGCAAAGAAGAATGTCTCATCAGCTAAGCCTAGATAAAACAAGTTACCTGTTGTCTACTCACCACCTCCAACTAATTCTCTGTTGGCATCATTGATCTTTTCTTTCTTGTGATAGAATTCAACTCTGTGACCAGAAGTATTCAGCTATGAAATACTCAATAAGTTATACTTGATATCATCAACCTAATATACATCATCACATCTAATTTTGTCAGTCAATTGAATTGATCCTTTCCCTTTGATACGACATGGTGTATCATTTCCAAATTTAGCATAACCACCTTTAAACTGATCTAAGGTTTCAAATTTATCTTTATTACCGGTCATGTGATGTGAACAATCACTATCAATAATCCAATGATCACCTTTTCTTATATAATAAATTAGCATCAGATTTTCTTCAGATTTATCAGATTCATTGTCAGAAGATTCTTCAGCTATATAGCAGGATATCTTACCTTTGTCTTTCTAATCCTTTTACTTCCTAAAGTCTTAGTCATCCTTCCCTCCTTTATACTTTTTGTCCCTTCTTTCATCTTTGTCATTCTTATCAGGACATCTTGCAACAATATGACCAACCTTGTTACATGAAAAATAGATAATAGGAAGTTTACCTTTGAATTTTCCTTTCCCTCTGGATAGTCTTCTTGCCATAAGTGCCTCAATTTCTTCTAGTTCATCATTAGAAGTGTCACTGTCACTGTCCACACATTTCTTTCCTTTGTTTGATTTTTTGAGGACCATCTGGGACTTGAATTCAGATTCAATGGCTTATGGAGTATAGTTATCAAAATTTGACATCTCAAATGCAATAAGTCTGCCTACCAGACTTTCTAAAGTCAAATTGTTGTTAGGAGTACATCTCAATTACTGAATTGCAGATACTCTAATAGCATAAATAGGAAGAATTGTTCTTAATACCTTTCTCATGATGGTTTTATCATCAATGGTTCCTTTAGCTCCTCTAATAGCATTTACAACTTCATTTATCCTATCATAATATGAAACTATATTTTCTCCTTCTTGCATTTTCATTTCATCAAACTTACCTATCAAGATTTTAGATTTGGCTCTTAGCACATTTGTGTGACCTCCATAGATGGTTTCAAGGGCATCCCACATTTTCTTTGCACTTGTACAGTCCTTTATATCTTCAAACTCATGATAGTTCAAGGATGATGCAATCTCCAACATTCCTTGATTATGTTCTTTCTTATCTCTTAACTATGTGGCATTGAGAGCTCAATTAGGGGCTACATATTCTTGATCAACATGATGTTTAGAAGAATCACTAACACTAGCCAAGTGAAATTTCATCAAAATTTGCCATGCAGGAATGTTATCCTTGTTCAACTTCGGTACCTCCCTTTTATACATCTTGATCTTTTTCTCCAAGTACCTTCAAACTGTTTCAAGAGAACTAAGCTTTGATACCAATTGCTAGAATGAATTTAGAATAACTAAGAGGGGGGTAAATTAGTTATCCTTAGGTCTAGATGTGCCCATTTAACTTTTATACCAATTTGAAAAATTTAGATTTGCTTGGCAACAATAACATAAAAGTGTGTAGTTTACTTTACTAATGAAATAAGCTTGCAGAAACTTAACAGTAAAACACAACATAAACATTCACACATTTTGACACCATGATATAACATAGAAACCCAATATGGGAAAAACCACCAGTAACATGCTACCAAAATTTCACTCTTCTGAAGTGAGCTCTATTAGGAGCCAACCCTATTAAAGGTTACAAAACACACTGTCAAATGTGACCTGGTTAAAGGATTTAATCACCCTGTTTGGAGTGGCCTTGTTATAGGACTTATAACATTACAATCCGAATGTCACCTTGCTCAAAGGATTTATACAATGACTGTTAGGTCAACCTTGTTAAAGGATTTGAACTAATACAATGGTTAGAAAGTAATCAGCAAGTTTGATCTGATTCATACCACTTACTTTGCAATCTAGATCCAATTTAGCTCTTATGCTAATTCACTCAGTGGCCTCCATTCTCATCTTAAACTCCAGATCTGCATGGAAATCTGTCAAGCAATCTCTCTCTGCTTCTCTGCTCAGCCTTCTTTGCTTAGATCTTGCCAGTGAGTCAATTAACCATGCAATCCTCTTGCATACTCTGCATACACAGCTTTGTATGTCTCTTTATGAATAATCCCTTGAGATTATCATATACCTCTTTATCTAGGTCAGATAAATCTTTTGCCACTTAATCAAGATCATAGATCTTAGGTTAGATCAGATCCAATGGATCTTTCCATCATTACATTTAATTTATTTTTCCAATACAATCACCAATTAAATCTTGATTCCATGCGTTAATAATGGTTTCTTGTGCATATAATTAATGAGGACCAAAATTAAATACCCATAAAAAATTCACATATTCCAATAAATTCAATAATGTCAGCCAGAGATCTCAAATCTCATCAATTATCAAAATACTGTTGCTCGTCCAACACTGTGTTCTTTCGCTCATTTGCCTCTATATTCCTCGACATTTCACTGGTGCTCAGCCATCACTGGCTTCGCTCGGCATCAAATTCTCTTTTCTCGACACCAACCTCACAATGAACTGTCAGTGAAAGATAAAATACATATCACTTTGCCAATGTGCCAAATGATCAAGTACCCTTGTGTTTACTCATAACTCAACCATTTCCCTCGGTGTTCTTGTTATCCTTTTCTTCAAATAAAATAGATATGGTACTCAAACAGATATAAATAGTCTCACCAGTTAAGGTTTGACATCAATGACAAAACAACAATTGCTTCCATTATAGCTTTCAAAAAAATCTTTCCAACATGTTTATCTTTTGATGACAGTTTACCATGAACAGTATGTGCCAAGAAAGTTTTTGTCAACCGCGCACTAGTGTATGCCGAGCATAATTTCTAGTGTCGAATGAGCACCAACAAATTGCTGAGGAAGCACAATGTTGGCCGAGCAATAGTATTTTGGTAATTGTTGAGATTTGAGATCTCTGCCAACATAGTTGATTTTATTGGGAAATGTAATGTTAATTAAGGATAAGCACGATTGATCCACACTTTGTAAATGCATGGGTAACCATAATTAATGCATGGATAAAGGATTCAATTAGTGATTTCTTTGGAGAAATAAATTAAATGTAAAGATGGAAAGATTCATTGGATCTTACCTAACTTAAGATCTACGATCTTGATTAAGTGGAAAAGATTTATTTTACCTAGATGAAGAGGTATAAGATAACCTCAAGGGGTTATTCATGAAGGTATGTAATTTATGCAAGATGATTGCATGGTTAATTGACTGATTGGCTTAATCAAAGTACAGAAGGCTAAATAGAGAACCAGAGAGCTATGAGAGTGATTGCTTGATGGATTTCCAAGCATATCTAAAGATTGAAATGAGAATGGAGGCCACTTAGTGAATTAGAATTAGAGTTGAATTGGATCTGGATTTGCAAAGTAAGTTGTATGTATCAGATCACACTTGTTGATTACTTTCTAACCAATGTATCAATAAATATTCTTTAACCAAGTTGACCTAACAGTGATTGTATAAATCCTTTTAGCAAGGTGACATTCAGGTGGAATGTTCTAAGTCCTCTAACAAGGCCACTCCTGATAGGGTGATTGAATCCTTTAACCCGATCACATTTAGCAATGTGTTTTGTAGCCTTTAATAGGGTTGGCTCCTAATAGAGCTCACTTTAGAAGAGTGAAAATTTGATAGCATGTTATTGGTGGTTTTTCCCATATTGAGTTTTCACATTAAATATTGGTGTCAACATGTGTGAATGTTTATGTTGTGTTTTATTGTTAAGTTTCTACAAGTTGATTATATCTGAACAGTAAACTGCATATGTATGTTGTTATTTTATGCTATTTCTACCGAGAAAATCTGAGTTGTTCAAATTGGTATAATGTTTAAATAGGCACATCTGGACCTGAGGATAACTGATTCACCCCCGCCCCCCTCTCAATTATTCTAAATTCATTCTAACAATTGGTATTAGAGCTTTGGTCTCTTGGAAACAGTTTGAAGGTACTTAGAGAAAAAGATCAAGATGTATAAAATGGAGGTACCAAAGTTGAGCAAAGATAATTTTCCTGTATGGAAGAGGTTGATAAAGTTGCATCTGGCTAGTATTAGTGATTCTTCTAAGAACTATGTTGAACATGATTATGTAGCTCTCACTTCACCTTCCATAGCTGCACAGTTAAGAGAAAAGTGAGAACACAATCAAGCAATGTTGGAGATTGCATCATCTTTGAAATATCATGAGTTTGAAGACATAAAGAATTGTACAACTACAAATCAAATGTGGGATGTCCTTGCAACCATCTATGGAGGTGATACAAATGTACTAAGAGCCAAATCTGAAAGTTTAAGAGGTAAGTTTGATGAAATAAAAATGCAATAAGGGGAAAATATAGCTCAATATTATGGTAGGATAAAGGAAGTTGTAAATGCTATTAGATGAGCTCAGGGAACCATTGATGATAACACCATTATGAGCAAGGTATTGAGGACTCTTCTTCTTGTATATGCTATTGGATTCTCTGCAATTCAAGAGTTAAGATGTACTTCTAATAATAATTTGACTCTAGAAGGTCTGGTAGGTACACTTACTGCATTTGAGATATCAAATTTTGATAATTATACTCCACAAGCTATTGAATCTGCATTCAGATCCTAGTTGGTCCTTAACAAATCAAAGAAAGGAAATAAATGTGTGAATAGTGACAACGACAATACTGATGATGATCTGGAAGAACTTGAAGCACTTCTAGCAAGAAGAATATCTAGAGGAAAAGAAAAATTCAAAGGTAAACTTCCTATCATTTGTTTTTCATGTAACAAAGTTGGTCATATTGTTGCTAGATGTCCTGATAAGAATGACAAAGATGAGAGAAGAGGTAACAAGTACAAAGATAGAAAGGATGTCCGAGACTTTAGAAAGTATAAGGATTAAAAATACAAAGGTAAGAAATCTTGCTATATAGCTAAAGAAGCTTCTGACAATGATTCTGACAAATCTGATGAAAATGATATAGAAGTTGTGTATGTTTCTATGAAAGATGATTCTGATAATGATGAGAAAACTGCATTAATTTCTTAAATGATTAAAGGTGATCGTTGGATTATTGATAGTGGTTATTCACATCACATGACTGGTGATAAAGATAAATTTGAGATCCTAGATCATTGTAATGGTGGTTATGTTAAATTTGGTAACATTGCACCATGTCTTGTTAAAGGGAAAGGATAAATTAACTTGACTGACAAGATTAGATGTGACAATGTATATTGGGTTGATGATTTTAACTATAATTTATTGAGTGTTGCACAACTGAATACTTTTGGTTACAGAGTTGTATTCCATCACAAGAAGGAAAAGATCTATGATTCCACTGGAGAATTAGTTGGAAGTGGTGAGAAGACTAAAGGTAACTTGTTCTATCTAAATTTAGCTAATGAGACATGCTTGATTGCACATTATAATGATGTTTGGTTATGGCATAAAATGTTGTGTCATGTAAACTTTGATAACTTGGTAAGCATACGAAAATTAAAAAAGGTTAGAGGGCTACCTAAGTTAAAGAAACCTGAAAATGCAATATGTAAGAAATGTCAATTGGGAAAGATGACTAAATCTAGTTTCAAGAGAAAGACTCATACTTTTGAGAAACTTCTAGAATTATTTTATACTGACCTTTGTGGTCCCAATGGTGACAAAAGTTATTGTGGAGATAGATATTTCATTCTATTTGTTTATGATTACTCAAGAATGATGACTGTTATTTCTTAAAGAAAAATATGATGCATTCTAGTTATTTAAGTGGTACTTGGCAAAAGTTGAAAAGAAGATAGGTAAAAGTCTGAAATGTTTGAGATCTAACAGAGGAGGTGAGTTTATTTCTAATTAGTTTAACAGGTTCTGCAATGATCAAGGGATAAAAAGACAGATTTCCACACCTAGAACACCACCAAAAAATGGTATTGCTGAGAGAAGAAATAGATCTATTATGGATTGTGCAAGAAAATTAATGATTGAGAAAAATGTTGCACAAAAATATTGGAGAGAAGTTGTAAGTACACCAGTCTATACCCTGAATAGAGTACAAGTCAAGAAAGGTAACACTGCTACACCTTATGAGCTTTGGTATGGATATGCACCTAATATAAAATATTTCAACATTTTTGGAAGAAAATGTTTCATACTGAAGGATAACAGAAATGGAAAACTTGATGCTAAAGGTGAAGAAGGCATATTTCTTGGTTATCCAACTAAGAGTAAATCATATAAGTGTTTGAATTCTAACACTAACAAAATTTTGGAAAGTGCAAATGTTAGAATTGATGAACATGTAGAAATAAATGAATCTTGAAGCATACAGGAACCCGAGAGTTACAAATCATTTATCTATTTGGATGAGGAAGATTCTAATACATTACCTGAACCTGAAAATGAGGTTTCTGAGCAACATCTAGCACCTGTCGAGTCACAGAATAAGGCTGTCAGGAAACATGATGTAATTATCGAGCTATCTGATGGAGATGTCAAGTCACAAAATTAACCTGAATTAAACGAGAATAATGAATCTAAAGGAAGACAAGAGCCTACTCTAGCAAGGTATGTGAGGAGGCACCATAAACCTGATCAAATCATAGGATCAAAGGATTCTATAGTTATGACAAGAAGTAAGTTGAGAGACGGTGCATGCTTGCTATAAGATTTTGAGCCTAAAATAGTAAAAGATGCTTTAGACAATGAAGACTGGATTCAAGACATGAATGAAGAAATTGAACAGATTGAGAATAATAAGACTTGGACACTTGTACCTAGGATGAATGACAAGAATGTAATTGGTACTAAGTGGGTATTCAAAAATAAGCTGAATGAACATGGAGAAATAAGCACCAAGAGCATGGTATGAGAGATTGCACAATTATTTGGTAAAGATTGGATTTGTAAGAACCAATGACAACATCAATCTGTATTTGAATACATAACAATATAAAGGTACTTTATTGGCTGAAATATTTTTTGATGACATTATATTTAGTGGACAAGATGTGTTATGCCAAGCATTTACAAAAGAGATGCAAACTGAATTTGAGATGTCTATGTTTGGTGAGATGAAAAAATTTGTTGGCTTACAAATATATCAGATCAAGAATAGTATCTATATTACTCAATCAAAATATTTGAAGGAGATACTAAAAATTTTTGGAATGGAAGATTCAAAACTAGTGAGTACACCCATGGCTACTGGACAAAATTTAACAAAGAATGATGATACAAAAGAAGTGAATCAAACCCTTTATAGATCAATGATTGGAAAGCTACAATATGTTGTGCATAGTAGACCTGATATTGCACTGGCTATTGGTATTTTTGTGAGATTTTCTGCCAATCCCAAGGAAACTCATATGATGATAGTAAAAATAATTCTGAGATATTTGAAAGGAATAGATGAATATGGTTTGTATTCCAAAAGGAATGATAAGTTTGAGCTTAGAGTCTAAACTAACTTTGATTGTCCAGGAAATGTGGATGACTGGAAAAGCACCATAGGTGGAGCATTTCTTCTGGGAAAAATATTGGTTTCATGGAAAAGCAAGAAATAGAATTGTACCTCACAATCTACAGCTGAAGTCGAGTATGTGGCAGTAGCAGTTAATTGTTCTAATATTGTGTGGTTGAAGACACTATTGAAAGGTATGAAAGAATAGATCATACAAGTATTTGTCATATATTGTGATAACACAAGTTCCATTAATATTTCTAAGAACCCTGTGATGCACTCTAAGAAAAATCATATAGCTATCAAGTATCATTACTTGAGGGAGCTAGTTCAAAAAAATGAAGTGAGACTGGAATATGTGAATACTAAGGAACAATTAGCAGACATGTTTACAAAGGCCCTACCCAAGGATTCTCATGAGTATTTGCGAGGTAAATTAGGGGTGATTCCCCTAACTAAGGATAATTAGTTCAGAATGATACTGTTGGATCAAATGTTATACTCAAAATATTTGACACATTGATGCACAGGCAGTCACACTTTAGGATGCTCCCTAAACCTGTGAAAGTAAGACTTGAACATAAAATAGGATCAGTCATAAGCAAGATGACAGAAATAGCATGATACAAAGTTTAGAATAGAATAATTTGCATGATGAAGATGTCAATGTCTTTTGCATTGTTGTCAAAGGGGGAGAATTTTACTGAAAAATGGAGATGTTTACTATACTTAGAGATAAATGGAGAGATTACTGAAAAATAGATTGTTGTCAAAGAGGGAGCCTATAGATGAACAGAAACAAAAATATTTCAATGTGATCACATACATAAAAAGAGAAAATTTTTACAAGATGAGAATCAGAATGAAGCTAAAAATATTAATGAAGATTTGTTCATATCAAGGAACACAGACAGACTTTTTGGATTGTATGGTAACTATGGTTGAAAATTATTGTTTTATTGTTTAGTGTTGCCATCAATGCCAAAGAGGGAGATTGTTGGAAAGCTACAATGGAAAAAAATGTTTTTTTTGTCATCGATGTCAAACCTTAATTGGTAAGACTATTGCTATCTGTTTGAGTACCATATCTATTGATTGATGAAGGAGAATTAACAAGAAGGCCAAGTGGAATGGTTGAGCTATGGGAAATCACAAGGGTACTTGATCAGTTGGAACATTGGCAAAGTAAAGTGTTGTTTATCTTTTGATGATAGTTTACTATGAACAGTTTGTGCTGAGCAAGTTTGCGTCAACCAAGCACTAGTGTATGTCGAGCATATATTCTAGTGTCGACCGAGCGCTAGTAAATTGCCATGGAAGCATAGTGCTGGCCGAGAAATAGTATTTTGGTAATTGTGGAGATTTGAGATCTCTGGCTGATATAGTTGATTTTATTTGGATATGTAAAGATAATTAAGGATAATCATGATTGATCCACACTATGTAAATGTATGGGTAACTGTAATTAATGCATGGATCAAAGATTCAATTAGTGATTGCTTTGGAGAAATAAATTAAATGTAAAGATGGAAAGATCTGTTGGATCTGACCTAACTTAATATCTATGATCTTGATCAAGAGGAAAAGATTTATTTCACCTAGATGAAGAGGTATAAGATAACCTCAAGGGGTTATTCATGAAGGTATGCAATGTATGCAAGAGGATTGCATATTTAATTGACTGATTGGCTTAATCAAAGTAGAGAAGGATGAATAGTGAAGTAGAGAGTTATGAGAGTGATTGCTTGATGGATTTCCAAGAAGATCTAAAGATTGAAATGAGAATGGAGGCCACTCAGTGATTTAGCATTAGAGTTAAATTGGATCTAGATTTTCAAAGTAAGTTGTATGTATTAGATCACACCTGCTGATTACTTTCTAACCATTATATCAGTCAAAATCCTTTAACCAAGTTGACCTAATAGTCATTGTATAAATACTTTTAGCAAGGTGACATTCAGGTGGAATGTTCTAAGCCCTCTAACAAGGCCACTCCTGATAGGGTGATTAAATCCTTTAACCAGGTCACATTTAGCAATGTGTTTTATAACCTTTAACAGGGTTGACTCCTAACAGAGCTCACTTCAGAAGAGTAAAAATTTGATAGCATGTTATTGGTGGTTTTTTCCATATTGGGTTTCCATGTTAAATACTGGTGTCAACTTGTGTGAATGTTTATGTTGTGTTTTACTATTAAGTTTCTACAAGCTGATTATATCTGAACAATAAACTGCATATATATGTTGTTGTTTTATGCTATTTCTATCCAGAAGATCTAAGTTGTTCAAATTGGTATAAATTTTAAATGGGCACATTTGGACCTGAGGAGAATTGATTCACACCCCCCCTCACATTCTAAATTCATTCTAAAAATTGGTATCAGAGCTTTGGTCTCTTGAAAATAGTTTGAAGGTACTTAGAGACAAAGATCAAGATGTATAAAAAGGAGGTACCAAATTTGAACAAAGATAATTTCCCTGCATGGAAGAGTTTGATGAAGTTGCATCTGGCTGATATTGGTGATTCTACTAAGAACTATGTTGAACATGATAATGTACCTCCCACTACAGCTACCTCAGCTGCATAGTTAAGAGGATAGAAGGAACACAACCAAGCAATGTTGGAGATTGCATCAACTCTGAACTATCATGAGTTTGAAGACATAAAGAATTTTACAACTGAAAAGAAAATGTGGGATGTCCTTGCAACCACCAATGGAGGTGATACAAATTTACTAATAGCCAAATCTAAAAGTTTAAGAGGTAAGTTTGATGAAATGAAAATGCAAGAAGGAGAAAATACAGTTCAATATTATGGTAGGATAAAGGAAGTTGTAAATGTTATCAGAGGAGCTAAGGGAACCATTGATGATAACACCATTATGAGAAAGGTAATAAGGAATCTTCTTCCTATATATGTTATTAGAGTCTCTACAATTCAAGAGTTAAGATGTACTCCTAATAATAATTTGACTCTAGAAGGTGTGGTAGGCAGACTTACTGCATTTGAGATATCAAATTTTGATAACTACACTCCACAAGCTAATGAATCTGCATTCAGATCCCAGTTGGTCCTTAACAAATCAAAGAAAGGAAAGAAATTTGTGAACAATGACAGTGACACTACCAATGATGATCTGGAAGAACTTGAAGCACTTATGGGAAGAAGACTATCTAGAGGAAAAGGAAAATTCAAAGGTAAACTTTCTATCATTTGTTTTTCATGTAACAAAGTTGGTCATATTGCTTCTAGATGTCCTAATAAGAATGACAAAGATGAAAGAAGAGATAGAAAGTACAAAGACAGAAAGGATGACTGAGACTTCAAAAAGTATAAGGATTACAAACACAAAGGTAATAAATCTTGCTATATAGCTGAAGAAGCTTCTGACAATGATTGTGACGAATCTGATGAAAATGATATAGAAGTTGTGTATGTTGCTACGAAAGATGATTTTGATGATGATGATAAAATTGCATTAATCTCTTATATGATTAAAGGTGACCGTTGGGATATTGATAGTGGTTATTCACATCACATGACTGGTGATAAAGATAAATTTGAGACCCTAGATCAATGTAATGGTGGTTATGTTAAATTTGGTAATGTTGCACCATGTCTTGTTAAAGGGAAAGGATCAATTAACTTTACTGACAAGATCATATGTGATAATGTATATTGGGTTGATGATCTTAACTATAATTTATTGAGTGTTGCACAGCTGCATACCTCTGGTTACAGAGTTGTATTCCATAACAAGAAGGAAAAGATCTATGATACCACTTGAGAACTAGTTGGAAGTGGTGAGAAGACTAAAGGTAACTTGCTCTATCTGAATTTAACTGATGAGGCTTGCTTGATTGCACATTATAATGATGTTTGGTTATGGCATAAAAGGTTGTGTCATGTAAAATTTGATAACTTGGTAAGCATAAGAAAATTGAAAAAGGTTAGAGAGATGCCTAAGTTAAAGAAACCTACAAATGCAATATGTAAGCAATGCCAATTGGGAAAGATGACTAAATCTAGTTTCAAGAGAAAGAATCATACTTCTGAGGAAATTATGGAATTAGTTCATAATGACCTTTGTGGTCCCATTGGTGAGAAAATTTACTGTGGAGATAGATGTTTCATTCTATTTGTTGGTGATTACTAATAAAAAATGATGACTGTTATGTTTCTTAAAGAAAAATTTGATGCATTCCAGTTATTTAAGTGGTACTTGGAAAAAGTTGAAAAGGAGAGAGGTAAAAGTCTGAAATGTTTGAGATCTAACAGAGGAGGTGAATTTATTTCTAATGAGTTTAACAGGTTCTGCAATGACCGAGGGATAAAAAGATAGATGTCCACACCTAGGACACCACCACAAAATGGTATTGCTGAAAGAAGAAACAAATCTATTATGGATTGTACAATAATATTAATGATGGAGAAAAATGTTTTATAGAAATAATGGAGAGAAGTTGTAAGTACAATAGTCTATACCTTGAACAAAGTAAAATTCAAGAAAGGTACTACTACTACACCTTATGAGCTTTGGTATGGATATGCACCTAATGTAAAATATTTCAAAGTTTTTGGAAGAAAATGTTTCATACTGAAGGATAATAGAAATGGAAAAAATGATGCTAAAGGTGAAGAAGGCATATTTATTAGTTATTCAACTAAGAGTAAGCGATATAAGTGTTTGAATTCTAACATTAAAAAAATTGTGGAAAGTGTAAATGTTAGCTCTAATTGATGAATATGCAGAAAGAAATGAAGCTGAAAGCACATAGGAACCTAAGAGTTACAAATCATTTGTCTATCTGGATGAGGAATATTCTAATACATTACCTAAATCTGAAAATGAGGTTGCTGAGCAACAACTAGCACCTGTTGATTCATAGACTGAGGTTGTCAGGCAATAGGAGGTAATTGCCGAGCTATCTGATAGAGATGCCGAGTCACATAATCAACCTAAATTGAACAAGAATAATGAATCTAAAGGAAGACAAGATCCTACTCTAGAAATGTATGTGAGGAGGCACCATAAACATGACCAAATCATAGGATTGAAGGATTCTGCAATGATGACAAGTAAGTTGAGAGACGGTATAGGCTTGCTATGTGATTTTGAGCATAAAATAGGAAAAGATGCTTTAGACAATGAAGACTGGATTCATGCCATGAATGAAGAAATTGAACATATTGAGAAGAATAAAACTTGGACACTTGTACCTAGGCCGAATAACATGTAATTGGTACTAAGTGGGTTTTTAGAAATAAGTTGAATGAACATGGAGAGGTAACAATAAACAAAGCTAGACTGGTATGCAAGGGTTATGCACAAGAGGAAGGAATTGATTATGGAGAAACATTCGCCCCAGTTGCAAGATTTGAAGGAGTAAGAACCTTACTTGCATATGCAGCCTACAGAGGTTTTAAAGTTTATCAAATAGATGTGAAGTCAGCATTTCTAAATAGAATATTATAAGAAGTGTACCTTGAACAAGCTAATGGATTTGTTGACCCAAGAAAGAGGAACATGCTTTACAAACTACACAAAGCACTTTATAGATTGAATCAAGCACCAAGAGCATGGTATGAGAGATTGCACAATTATTTGGTAAAGATTGGATTTGTAAGAACCAATGACAACAACAATCTATATTTGAAGACAGAACAATGTAAAGGTACTTTATTGGCTGAAATTTTTGTTGATGATATTATATTTAGTGGACAAGATGTATTATGCCAAGCATTTGCAAAAGAGATGCAAACTGAATTTGAGATGTCTATGTTTGGTGAGATAAAAAATTTTGGTGGCTTACAAATATATCAGATGAAGAAGGGTATCTATATTACTCAATCAAAATATGTCAAGGATATACTAAAATTTTTTGGAATGGAAGATTCAAAACTAGTGAGTACACCCATGGCGACTAGACAAAATTTAACAAAGAATAATGATACAAAAGAAGTGAATCAAACCCTTTACAGATCAATGATTAGAAAGATACAATATGTTGTGCACAACAGACCTGATATTGCACTGGATGTTGGTATTGTTGCGAGATTTTCTGCCAATCCCAAGGAAACTCATATGATGGCAATAAAAATAATTCTGAGATATTTGAAAGTAACAAATGAATATGGTCTGTATTACAAAAGGAATTATAAGTTTGAGCTTAGAGTCTAAAATGACTCTGATTGGGCTAGAAATGTGGATGATAGGAAAAGCACCACAGGTGGAGCATTTCTTCTGGGAAAACTATTGGTTTCATGGACAAGAAAGAAATAGAATTGCAACTCACAATCTACAGATGAAGCCGAGTATGTGGCAGAAGTAGCTAATTGTTCTAATATTGTGTGGTTGAAGATACTACTGAAATGTATGAAAGAAGAGATCATAGAACGAGTTGTCATATATTGTGATAACACGAGTGTCATTAATATTTCTAAGAACCCTGTGATACACTCTAAGATAAAACATATAGCTATCAAGTATCATTACTTAAGGGAGCTAGTTCAGAAAAAGGAAGTGAGACTGGAATATGTGAATACTAAGGAATAGTTAGCAGACATATTTACAAAGGCACTACCCAAGTATGCTCATGAGTATCTACAAGGTAAATTAGGGGTGATTCCCCTAACTAAGGCTAATTAGTTAAGAATGATACTGTTGCATCAAATGTTATACTCAGAATATTTAACACATTGATGCACAGGCAGTCACACTTTAGGATGCTGCCTAAACCTGTGAAAGTAAGACTTGAATAGAAAAGAGGATCAGTCATAAGCAAGATGATAAGAAAAACATGATATAAATTTTAGAATAGAAGAATCTACATGATGAAGATTTCAACGTCTTTGGCATTGTTGTCAAAGAGGGAGAAGTTTACTGAAAAATTGAGATGTTTACTATACTTAGAGATAAACGAAGAGATTACTAAAATAGAGGTTGTTGTCAAAGAGGGAGCCTACAGATGAACAGAAATAGAAAGATTTTAGTGTGATCACAGATATAGAGAGATAAATTTTTTACAAGATGAGAAAAAAAATGAAGCTAAAGACATTAATGAAGATTTGTTCATATCAAGGAACATAGGTAGACTTTTTGGATTGTATGGTAACTATGGTTGAGAATTAATGTTTTATTGTTTAGTGTTGTCATCCATGCCAAACAATGAAATTGTTGGAAAGATTGTTGGATAGCTATAATGGAAAAAATTGTTGTTTTGTCATTGATGTCAAACCTTAATTGGTAAGACTATTGCTATCTATTTGAGTACCATATCTATTGATTGATGCAGGAGATTGAACAAGAAGACCAAGTGGAATGGTTGAGTTGTGGAAAATCACAAGGGTACTTGATCAGTTGGAACATTGAAAAAGTAGTGTATTGTTTATCTTTTGATGATAGTTTACTGTGAATTGTTTGTGCTGAGAAAGTTTGTGTCGACCAAGCACTAGTGTATGTCGAGTATAATTTATAGTGTCGACCTAGCACCAATAAATTTTTGAGGAAGCACAATGTTAGCCGAGAAAAAGTATTTTGGTAATTGTTGAGATTTGAGATATCTGGCCAACATAGTTGATTGTATTGGGATATGTAAAGTTAACTAAGGATAAGCACAATTGATCCACACTATGTAAATGCATGGGTAACCGTAATTAATGCATGGATCAAAGATTCAATTAGTGATTGCTTTGGAGAAATAAATTAAATTTAAAGATGGAAAGATCCATTGGATCTAACCTAACTTAAGATCTATGATCTTGATTAAGTGGCAAAGATTTATTTTATCTAGATGAAGAGGTATAAGATAACCTCAAGGGGTTATTCATGAAGGTATGTAATGTATGCAAGAGGATTGCATATTTAATTGACTGGTTGGCTTAATCAAAATAGAGAAGGATAAACAAAGAAGCAAAGAGCTGTGAGAGTGATTGCTTGATAGATTTCCAAGAAGATCTGATGATTGAAATGAGAATGGAGGCCACTTAGTGAATTAGCACTAGAGATGAATTGGATCTAGATTTACAAAGTAATTTGTATGTATAAGATCACACTTGTTGATTACTTTCTAACCATTGTATCAGTCAACATCCTTTAACCAGGTTGACCTAACAGTCATTGTATAAATGCTTTTAGCAAGGTGACATTCAGGTCGAATGTTTTAAGTCCTCTAACAGGGCCACTCCTGACAGGGTGATTAAATCCTTTAACCTGGTCACATTTAGCAATGTGTTATGTAACCTTTAATAGGGTTGGCTCCTAAGAGAGCTCACTTAAGAAGAGTGAAAAGTTGATAGCATGTTATTGGTGGTTTTTCCCATATTGGGTTTTCATGTTAAATACTAGTGTCAACTTGTGTGAATATTTATGTTGTGTTTTACTATTAATTTTCTGCAAGATTATATCTAAACAGTAAACTGCATATGTATGTTATTATTTTATGATATTGCTGTCGAGCAGATATGAGTTGTTCAAATTGGTATAAAGTTTAAATGGGAACATCTAGACCTGAGAATAATTTATTTACCCCCCCTCAGTTATTCTAAATTCATTCTAATAGAAGGGTAAGGTAGAGAGGGGAGATGAGGAAGGGTAGCGGTGATAGTAGCGGAGCTGCCCCACTATACATAGCACAGTGGGTAACCCGCAAGCCACGCGACCCCCATCCACAAACTAGACCGTGGGTTGGGTTGGGCTTTGGCCCTCCCACCTGATTTACACACACACACACATACACACACAGCTATATATATAATTTCTAGAATATCCTAAGGTAAAAAATATATGTTTTACTCTGAAGGATACTAAAATAAAAATAAATTAAATTCAACTCCTCGTTAATTTTAATATGAGGAGTTAATATTTAAAAATCCACCATAACATTAGGTGCCAAAAGTAGATTAAATTAGTGCAATAAATAAATTATCATCCTTTCTTAAAATTCAACAAGGATCCTTACAAATAATGGAAACTTGGAATAAAATCATTATTCATAAATATACTTCCTTTTTTTCAATAAATTTAAAATGAAAGGTGTAATAAAGATACTTAAAAACATGTTTACTCTTGAAAACCAAATATTGTTCACATAAAATTTTCCCATTCATAAGAAATGATGACTTCACCTGAATACCTCACTTAATCAGTATATAAAAACATTATGATTACATGGCCTTGGAAAAACTTTGTCCACATAAGATCACAATGGTAGTTTCAAAACATAAGTTACAATGAATGTTCTCCTTTGCACTATCAAACTTGAAATGGAGATGTTCTCCAACTCCTAGGTCCAGTTGAAGACCTGTATCGATGAGGTTAACCGTGAAGGCTCACCTCCCAAGCTAGGCCTTTACAAGGCCACCACTGAGCTTGGCAATTTAAATTGGACTGGGTAACAAACATACAAAAATCAACTAACAGAAAAACTCATAATAACTCATAAGAAAGAAAAACTTCCCATGACAAGGTTTGAACATGAGGAAGGTCCCCAAGAGGCGTCCTGAAATAGGGGTAGTGGTAAACCTCACAGTAGGATAAATACAAGTATCAAAATAAAAACACAAGCCTCACATGGACTTGAAAAGGACTATCTACACAACATGCAGTCATGAAATAACCTCTTTATGCCCCCTAGGTACCCTTTGGCCCTACTTGGCATCATGGGTATCATGAAACCCCATGTCTTTCCCTCCACACATGGGAGACTCTACACTAAATTAAAATCATTTCCAACTACCCCCTTCAAGGTTACTCTACCCCCCCAAGGGTGAGTGTGCCTTGAAGAGACCCATTCAAAATTTAACACCAAATAAAACACCTTAAAAGAATCACCAAAGTTTTAACTTGAAAATAACTCAAAAAATATACATAGGACTCCATTAATAGAGTTTCAAGCTCAAGAACACACATGAACAAAAAATAAAATAAATAAAATTATTCTAAGAGATCCAAATTTAATCCAAAGCTAAGGTGGGTTGAAATCTGGTGAGGATGTATCCTTCATATCCTTCTTCTCCAAAAGCTCCTTCAATTCTCAATGTCTCTAAAGGTAGAGAGTGGGTGAACACTCAACACATCCTACAAAATTTTCTAAATAGGAAAACCTCCAACAAGATCAAGGCTAACCCAATGGTGAGGTGACTCTAACCATCTTTTTCTCCCCACTTTCCTTCATTCTCCATGAATGGAGTTAAATGCAACTTGGGTAGAAGAGAGAGGTTAACCAAGGTTACAAAACTCCTCAAATTCGCTCAAGTCTGAAAATGACACTTTAGGGGAGCAATAAATGAGTTTAGAGGTTCATTAATGATAAAAAAAGACCCCTAACCCCTAGGGTACCAAGTTGGGTATCTAAAACTGACCCAGGTTACCTTCTGGGAGCCTAAAAGACTCTCCTAAACTACCCCTGAAGTTAACCCACGGATTTTTAAGTCAAGTTGACTATCTAGAAACTTCTAACCTTGGGGTAAGCTTGGGTAATACACATAGGTAACCTCAGTTAATATTACACCTAACCATGGTTCCCTTTACTAGCCATGTCAACATAAAATTACAACAATTACCAAAATTGGCACAATGAAATAAAACAAATGACATGTCTTACTCACATTAACATTTACTAATTGAAATACACAAATATAAACCACATTTATGAATAAAAGACAGATAAAATGAGGTCCATATTTATTTGTATAAATAGAACCTTGGAATGCATGGAATATCACATAGGTTCCAATACTGGGTCCCCAATTTAGATCCATGGTCAACAACTCCTGCACACTCATTGCACACATCAGTAGGTCCAAAAAAACATGATATAAAAATATAATATGACATCAATAATTCATTGCGTATAACTATATCTGAATTCAAACTTAAATCAATATCTCATTGGTTTCCTAAACCAAATTTCATCGTATAACATCCATACATAAATCTCATATATGACATCATCCTAAACTAAAACTGCATCAAAACATAAAGTATCTCGAATGTACCCTGATTACATAATCAACTACTAAATATATAACATAGGATTTAACAAATCCTTAAATACATAAAAGTCTCCAATAGTCAAAGTATAACTAAGCATAAACCACTGAAAGCATGAAGTATAAAGATGTAAAACTATGAAAGTCTAATGTAGGTCTCACATCCACCCCCTCTAGGCATGAACTTCCTCTTAGAGTTCATCGAAGAGGTGAAGGTATTATGATCTGATCTATGTTGTGTCATGCCAAGAGGCTGTAACCTCATCATAGAAATCCCACTAGACCCTAACCTGGTCTAGCTCTTGGCCTCGAAGACCCAATGTCTGCCGAGCCAATATATGAATTGGCTGCAAAGCTAGCTGCCCATCTAACTCCACCTGCAAGGCATCCCAATCTATCACATGAGAGTCATCATATATACTTCACTAGAATTGAAACATGAAACACATCATAGATGTGTGACAGGCTAGGTGGCAACGCTAAATGGTAAGAAACTAGTCCTATCCTCTCAAGGATCTCAAAAGTTCCAACAAAACAAGGTAATAGCTTAGAGCCCTTTCCAAAATAGATTGGACTCTTATGTGGTAACACTCTCAAGAAGACTCTGTCTCCAACTAGATAGGCTCGATCAATCCTCTTCACATCTGCATACTTCTTCTTCCTGTATGCACCCTAAAATGGTCGCCTAGACTTTGGGCCCCATTTCTCAATTTATCAAATCCCTGAATCAATATTTTCAAATATCAACAACATCAATTATATCAATTTCCTTGACCAAATCATAATCAATTCAATATTTTCTAAGGTTTGATCCTTATTTAATTTAAAAGTGAAAAAATAAAAATAAAAATATTATTTAATTAAGAGAACATGCTCTCTTTTAATTAATTAAAAATCTCTTTTAATTAAATAATAAAATCACTTTATCCTAAGCCTTTATTTAATTAAAATGAATTTCCTCCTCTTTTATTTAAATAAAAAATCCCCACTTTTCTTCTTATCCTATGTTGCACAAATAAAGCATTATTTTTATTTTATAAAAAGGAAAAAAGCACTTTTTGTCTTATGTGGGACACAAAAGTCAACTCCTATTTTTCTATTGGAGGATATTTGTGCACAAGGATCAAGCTTCCATTTTTCTCCACCGTTGATTAAGACTTTTGCCTCTTAATATCAATGGTCCATTTCTTATAAAAGGAGAGCTCTCTCCTTCATTTTCATATCTTAGGTTTTGAGGTTAATGTTATGCTTCAAGTTTTCTAGGTCACTTTGGAACTTTTTTTTGAAGATTTGGAGCATTCTTGGCTTTTGCATCTACATGTTATCATAGTTTCATTTCTTGCATTATCATGGAATTCTTAGCTTAGATTTATTTTATTCTTTAGATTAATTCATCTAGCTTAACT
>MU224358.1:2693040-2710756 GCA_018584345.1 Thuja plicata
AGAGCATTCTAAAAACCCTTGCACTCCATGCCTAGGGAGCTATGGATCAATTTTTGAGACCTCATTCTTGAGTGTTCTTGAATGTAAGGATTCATAGAAGTGTGACACAATTATAGCACACACTTTCTATCTTGATCTTCCTCAATTCATCTAATCAAAGTCACCTGTTGCTCCATATATTTGACTATCTCAGGACCGATGGAAACTCTATCCTCAGTCCTATTCCAACTAAGTGGGGTCCTGCATGGCCTTCCATAAAGAGCTTGGTAGGGAGGCATACCCAAGGATGTTTGGTGCCCATTATTATAGGAAAATTATACTAAGTGTAGGTATTCCTCCTACCAAGTTTTATGGTCCATAACATACATCCGAAGCATGTCCTCCAACACCTGATTGACCCTTTCGGTCTGCCCATCAGTCTCAGGATGATAAGTTGTATTAAAGTTAAGTCTTGTGCCCATAGATGCCTAAAGTTCTATCCAAAAGGATGAAGTGAAGAGAGAATCTCTATCTGAGATGATCTTATGAGGCACGCCATGAAGTCTTACTATATCTTGCAAGAAAACTTGTGCCACTATGGGTGTGGTGAAGGTAGTATGCATGGGTGAAAAATGAGCCACCTCATTCAACTTGTCGAATATCATCATGATGGCATCATATCAATGAGAAGACATAGGAAGACCAATAATGAAATCCATAGATATGGTGTCCCATTTCCATAATGGTATCTCATGAGGCTGAAGGGGACCACCTGGATGACGATGTTCCTCCTTCACCCTCTGGCACTCTAGACATCTATCTACCATCTCTGCAATCTACAATCTCATGTCGGGCCAATGATATAACTACCTCAAGTCAGCATGCATCTTCTTAACTCTGGGATACACTTCATAAGGGGCCCTATGAGCCTCTAGCATCACCAAATCATGCAATCCTCTAGAAGAAGGTATATAGATATGTCTTTTATGATGCAATAGTCCATTGAGCTCCAAGGTATACTCTGAAAACTTCCCCTCAATGGGTCTATGAGATTGAATCAACTCACAAACCTCTGCATATATCTCATCCTCATGTAAGTGATGAATATTGCAATCTCTCAAATCTGTGCCAGTAGACATAGAAGAAATTTTGTGCTGTCTCCTACTCAAGTAATTTGCAACCATGTTCTCTTTCCCTTTGATGTAGTGGACATAAAAATCTTATTCACATAAGAAATCCATCCATCTCCTCTTCCTAGCATTAAGTTTTGGCTAACTAAAGATGTACTTAAGAATTTGATGGTCTGAATGAAGCTCAAACCAATGTCCCAAGAGAAAATGTCACCATCTGACTAAAGCATGCACCACTATTGTGAGCTCAAGGTCATGGGTAGGGTAGTTGAGCTCATAAGTCTTTAATTTCCTAGATTCAAAGGCTATAGCTCACCCACCTTGCATAAGAACTACTCCTAAACCATCCAAGGAAGCATCTGTGCAAACCACAAAGTCTGTTGAAGGCTCTAGTATAGAAAGAATGGGTGCACTAGTAAGTGCTCTCTTAAGCTCTTGAAAAGCCTTGTCACACTTCTCAGTCCACTCAAACTTCTTTCCTTTGTGCTAAAGAGAGGTAATGGGGTGTGCAACCCAAGAGAAAACTTTAACAAACCATCTATAGTAACCAGCTAATCCCATGAAACTCCTAACCTCATTCATAGTGGTAGGTGCTGGCCAATCCATAATGGCATCAATCTTCGATGGGTCTACTGAGATCCCATCACCTGAAATAACATGACCTAGGTACTTGACCTCTAATCTCAAGAAGGCACACTTTGATAAGGCTCCATATAACTGGTTATCTCTAAGACACTACAAAAATTTCCTTAAGTGTCCCTCATGCTATTTTTCATCCTTGGAATATATCAAGATGTCACCAAGAAACACAACTACAAACTTGTCAAGGAAGGTACAAAATACTATTTTCATAAGGCTCATGAACACAGATGGAGCATGTGTAAGACTGAATGGAACCATAATGAATTCGTAGTGGCCATATCTAGTGTTGAATGTGGTCTTGTGAATATCACTATCCATGATCCTCAATTGATGGTAACCCAATTTGAGTTCTATCTTTGAGAAGATTCAAGCACCCTACAACTCATAAAAATTTTTATCGATCGTAGGAAGTGGGTACCAATTCTTGATGGTTACTTTATTCAGCTGTCGATAATCCATGCACAACCTAAGTGATCCATCCTTCTTCTTCATGAAGATAACTAGTGCACCCCAAGGAGAAACACTAGGACAAATGTATCCTTTCTCCAATAGTTCCTCAAGTTGTATCTTGAGCTCATTAAGCTCATTAGTGGTCATCCTAGAAGGTTCTTTGGAAACTGGCTCAGCTCCTGGTACGAGATCTATGTGAAAGTCAACTGCTCTATGAGGAGGCATACTCGAAAGCTCTAATGGAAATTTTTTTGCAAACTCTTGAAGAATGGGGAAGTCATCAAGAGAAATTTCCTTCTCTACCTCTTCTTCCCTATTGCTAATGGTGATGGCATATAACTGGCATCCCTATCGCATGCATCACTTAAGCTACATGATAGAAATCACATGGATGGATACAGGCCTATGTACTCCAGAAATCACTATATATGTACCATCATCATCCAAACACTCAATCTTTTTCTTTCAAAAATTAGCGCTTGGCTCTGTGCCCACTTAGCCAATCCATGTCGAGAACTAGACTATAAGATCCAAGGGGTGTAACTCTAAGATCAGCTATGGTGGTCATACCACCAATCTAGATTGGACAATCCTTAACCATCAAGGTCATGAAAACTCTGTCTCCTGAAGCTAACTCTACTTCCCATCTAACCTCTTGTCTAGCTACTACTAGCCCACAATGCTCCACAACTGATGGAGAAACAAAGGAGTTAGTGGCACTAGTATCAAAAAGAATGGTAACATCACTACCTTTGATCTTACCTGAGGCCTCAATAATGGTAGTCTGGTGCTCTACCTGGTGGTTGTCTACCACTACAAAAACTATGTGGGATTTACCCCTATCCCCAACTGTCGGTTCTGAAACCACTGCACGCTGACTACAACCCTGTGGGCACTCTCTAGCTATGTGCCCCATGGCACCATAAGTGTAACCTGGCCCATATGACTAAACCTAAATACCAGGAGGCTTGGAATACTAAGACCATGGGGTCCTAGATGAACTACTATAGCCACTCCTAGAGGATTGTTGAGTCCATGTTGGAGGGGTGTATGGTGCCTAGGGTCTCTAGTCCTTCCTAGGACCCTATGACTGCCACTGCTTGGGCTTAGAGCCTTGCTGAACTTGTGGTGGCCTCTTTTGTTGGTTCTGCTGAGACTATTATGGCTACTGCTACTATGGGGCCCTGAATTTCCCTACAAATTTCCTCTAATTCCCCTTCCATGGGGCTTTCTAATATCTAGAGGCCTGGGATGAGGTATTGTGGTTCTGCGACCTATCCCTATAATCCTGTGGGCCCCTGACTATCTCTTTGGCTACTAAGGCCCTATACATTGTGAACCTTAATTTCCCTAAAGGTACCATGTGCACCCTATCTAAAATCATAGGATTTAATCCCTTGATGAACCTATTCACCTGCAGCTTCTCGTCTCCCATATATTCCACATAGGGTAAGAGATCAAGAAACTTACCCTCATACTGGGCTACTGTGAGTCCCCGTTGCTAGAGATCATGGAACTCATCAATGCAATGCAATCTGAATTTCTCAAATACATACCACCCTTTGAAGAGCTCGAGTAAAGCTCCCCAAGTAAGGGTATTAATTTCTATGAGTCCCTTGGACTCCTCATGCGTCCACCAAGTGGATGCCTAGTCTCAAAAAAGAAGAATCATGAACTATTCCCTAAGGTTGATGCCATAATTCTACAACCCAAAACACCTTTCCAAGCTTAAAAGCCAAGCCTCTACTCCTGCCCCATCTACTTCTTTTGAGAAGGGAGGTGGTTTAAGCCTCATCAACTCTGAGATCCAATTTCCAATATCAGGGGTTGCTCTATCGAGTCTCTAGGCACCTCCCCTGGGAATACCTCTTGGTACTCCAATGGACTATTCTTCCTAATCAGCCTAATTATCTCCCATTCTAGGATTTGGGCTCCTACTTCTCTCTCTCTACTGATTAACTGGTGGCATGCAGTCTAGAATGAGCCCGACCAAGTTCTGAAAGGCTAGTAGTAGTGTTGCATTAGGGTCAGGAGGTGGTTCAAGAGGTGGACTCTGATCCCTTTGACGATTCTCCACCTTGGGTCGTACCTCCTTGCGAGCTATGGGGGTACATTTTTTACCATGTCCTTGCTCATGGGCTTGACGAGTGATAGGCGGCATCCTACACATACAAGGCAAAGTTAGTGACAACACAGTGGGTTTGGTTCCCAATGTTGCTAAACATGGCTCTGATACCAAAATGTCATGCCCAAAAGTCGGGAAAAAACACAAAATCAAAAATTTTAATAACACACTAAAGGAAGGTAACTAAGCTACCTCAGAGGTAACAAGTGCATGCAAAATAGTGCAGAGGAGAAACAAAAAATGGAAAGGTCAAACAAGGAGGAATAACTCTCTAAGCTATCCTACAGGGATTTCTAAGCCATAGGCTCCGGTCTGCACACAAACTAAGATAGTTGACCAAAAAGTCAACTATCACTGATTGGCGTGAAACTAGAAACCTAGGATCTAGAGTAAGCAAGAAACACAAGGTTTGAATAATGAGACATATGGTCAAGGTTTGAATATGGTTGACCAAAAGTCAACCATGTACAAAATCGAACAAGGTATGATGATAATTATGTCTAAACACTAATTAAATCTAAAAGAATAATTTAATTGAATAATTAATGTTTTAAAACCTTCATAAAATTATTAAACATAATATTCCCTAATCTAAAATTCAATAGTCTATAAATAAAAGAAAACTTAACACATCTAATATTTAACAATTATTAATTTACTCCTTTAAAATTTAATGAGAATAATCATACATTCTACCAAATAAAAAGTAATTATAAATCTAATTAACTCTAACTCATTCAAAAAATTTATAATAAAGCATTCCAATTTAAATCTAATCTTAAATTAACAATAACAATTCATGTATTAAACATTAAATAATACACAATGCTCTAAAAAATATATACTAACCCTAACCCTCAAGCATTTTTTTAAAATCTTATCTTTTAAAGTAAATCAAATATAATCTACAAGATAAATTGCCTTTTTAAATTTTACCTACCTCCTAAAGATATTTGAAAAATAACCCTATGTGTGAGTTAATACACCTTCATGAAATTAGGGTGATTAGCTACAATTCTATGGAAAGAAATAACAATTTAATATAAAGAATTGAAATTAACATCCATGACATCTCATGGTTCTCTAACTAAGCTTTTCAAGTAGAGCTCCCAGCCTTAATTTCCACTAGTGACCATCCTAGAATGAGATAATATGATAAAAATGCTTGATCTATCTCTAAATTCTCTCAATTTGCTTCAAAGATGAACTCAAATGCTCATGATATGCTCACAATTCTAACACTTTTCTCTCAATTACACAAAATAATGCTCAATCGCTCTCAATTTTCCTATAGTGACGATGCTATGCATTCAAATTTTCTAGGATATGATTATGATTAGAAATGGCTTGTATTTATAGTAAAATCCCAAGGGTAGGGGGTAGAGTGAATTGACCATGGGTTAATCCTTGGTTGAGTTCGATCCCTCAAATGGTTTCAAATTGGGGGACCATTTAAATGGTTGTTCTCAAAGGGTGGGACAAGGAGACACAGTCCTCAATTCTGATTGGTTGATCAAATTATGTTGAAAGAAATTAGGATTTATTTAATTCAATGAATTAATTAAATTAGCCATGTAAGGGTGAATACGTTCAATTTTATTTTTGATTTAAAACTATATAATTAATTGATTAAAATCAATTATATAATTTGATTGATCCCTTTTAGGCTTATATTTGATTATTGGATTTCATTATATAATTAATCCTTTGATTTTAATTGATTTAATCCACTTTAATTTAATAAATGTCCATTTAAGTTGATTTTGATCCATTTTGAAGCATTTGAAGCATTTAATGAGATTTTGCTGAGATTTGTAGATTTTGATGATACTAAGACACCTGGTCAATTTTGGGTGTCTGCAAATGCCCCTCTTTGAATTAATGTGTGAAGTGCATTGATTCAAAGAAAATTGCATGTCCTGATCACTGATTTGATACTGATTGATTGATGCAAAACCTGATGTGAAACTTTGATGCAGAACTTGATTTGATACCCCACTGATAAAATTTTAAAATTTTAATGCCCCAAAATTGATATAACATGTGATGCAAAATCCTGATTTGAAATTTTGATGTGCATATGATTCCCCCTCGGGAAATGAATCAAGATGATGGTAGATGATTTGGTTTAGTTTGGGAAAATTGAGATTCATTTCCCAATAAAATCACTACAGAATTGATTTTGGTCATGAGAGAATATGATGAGAACAAATATGATTGAGAAAACATTGTTGATATTTTAGATAAGATTATAATGATCAGATATCACGTGATGTCAGTCAGAATCACTTGGTTGATGTTGTATTGATGTCAATCAAATATGATAAGTAGGTTGATGGATCGATTGGATAAACTGATAATTCACTATCAAGATCTAGAGAGACGAACAAATGGATTGATTGGCTAAACTGATAATTCACTCTCAAGTTCTAGAGAGATGAACAAATGGATTGATTTTCCTTCCTCAAGATCTAGAGTTAGGAAATTTGATGTGCTCAAGATGAGAAAATGGATGATAGGATAAATGATTGACTTGAAATAATCAATTGGATGATTTGATTGATTGATATTCGATTGGATTGGATTTGATGGGAAGATTAATGGTATGAGGCTGATAGATAGGGGCATTTGATATGATTCAGGTGTAGATGTAGGTACATAGAATGAATAGAATTAGGTTTACCCTAGGTTATCAAATGGTGAGATTGTGGTGCAGGAGCACCCAAACTTAACCACATGCTCCTATGGACCCTAGGGGTTCATTCAAGGTCCTAAGAGGCCTCTACAAACTTAAACACTAGGGTTAGTCATTGGATCACCATGTAAGACCACAGTACCAAGATTGGCACAATATGAGGCCTTGGGTCACTATGAGTCAATTATGATTCCAAGACCTAGAATTAGGTTATTTTTTATTTTTTATTGTTTGATCCACTAGGGATGATGTCAATAACATCTTGCAAAAATGCATAAAATGTAAAATTTGCTCAAAAGTTGTCAAGCAACTTTTGAGAAAACTTAACGACTTTTCAAAAATCAACTCTCAAATGGTCAAGTTGGTTAAAACTTGGTTTGTAACCATTGGGAGTTCCTACAATGTCCCTTTCAGGTGTGTGGTAGCCTAATCATATAATCATTATTTTTGAAATCAATAAAAATAACCATTTTCTTGCATTATGAAGCATTAAGTCATCATGTACAGGCCTAAAACAAATGTGAGTCTAACACATAGGGATAGTGGTTTGAATCTTCTTCCTTTTGGCTTTTGTCTCATGCTTTGATTGATCATAGTTTGCAAGTTGTAGATTTTACAAACTCACTGCTTGGATTATAGGCCCTAACTAAGGGTTTCTAGAAGAATTAAGTGTTTCTTCACTTTCCACCATGGGAATCTAATTCCCCTTGGTGGAAAGGTTTTTCTTAGGATTCTTTTCAATATACTACAAGATAGGGTTCTCAAGATGCACGAAAGTGGGAAAGAATTGATTCCCTAGGTGTATATTCATATGTATGAACCAATCCTGATTTAGGACAACAATCATATCTTTTGTTTTGGGATTGATCAAAGGCTCTAAGTCAGAGGAGAAGACATTTATACATCCCCTCACATGATCCAATAGTCATTTTGTGCATTGGATGTATCTACATGGTACTTTTAGTGTAATTGGAGGCCTAATTAGGGCTAATTGGTAGAGCAATTTGGTTCACCATCTGGCCTTATTATCAATTCCAAGTTCTAAGGATTTAGTCCAAAGTCTTTTGTCATAAAGGGTGTCCAAATCCCTAATCATTTCTTGTAGTTGTGTGGAGAAATCTCAAATGAGATCAAAACTCCCTCTGAAAAAGGCTACAAGCAAAACATAGGTTTGTGAAGCAACCATGGTGTGTGGGTTGTCTTTAAGTGAAAGAACCATTGGAACTAAGTATTAGGGACCTAAATAGACCATACCTACAAGAATAGGTCACCCCTAGTCCTACATGTCACTTTCAGGGTATTCTTGTGATTTAGGGTCATTTGGCTTATGAGACCAACCTAGGTAGTTGGTGTTGAAGGATTGATAAGACCTAGTGATTAGGTCACCCTTGGGGTTGTGAGAACCTTAATCAAGTCCTTTTCATACACTTGTGATAAGTTTCAAGCCTTTGCCTCTCTCAAGTTAGTGATCTAGGGTATCTTTCTCTATCAAGAAGACCATTCAAGCTTCCAATTACCCACTTTGCATCAAGTGGTATTAGAGCTATGTTTTCTCCTAAGGATGATGAGATGCCTTAAAGGGTTACAAATGTTGAACTTGAAAATATGGTGAAAGAACAAAGGATAGAAAATGCAGACTTAACAAGGAGGATCCAAGAGTTGGAAAATAAGGTGGAGAAGGGTAAAGGAGACACTTTTGGTTGTGAAGAAGGGAGTGAGTCAGAGAGTGACAACCCTGATTAGGATGTGAACATTCTTGTAGACCAGAGACCTTTCATAGATGCCTTGAAGTCTATGGGGAGAAGAACCATGGATGAGAAGTTGGATTTGCCAACTTTTAAGGGAAAGATGAATGCAGACTTGGACTTAGATTGGATAGAGGCCCTAATAATTTTTTTTGAGTGTGAGGACATCCCTGAGAAGTAGAGGGTGAAGATGGAAAGATCCAAGTTGAAGGGAGCATCCCTAACTTGGTTTAACTTCATCCAAATAGAGAGGGTGAAGAATGGAAAGAGCATGATCTCTTCATGGAATAGAATGGTTGCATTGGTCAAGGAGACCTATGTGCCTAAAGACTATGGGGTTCAACTCCATAGGAGGAAGAAAAGTATAAAGAAAAAGGATATGGATGTAGGCCTATATACTGAGGAATTCCTAAAATTATGTATGAAGACAAATGTGGTAGAAGATGAAGAAGAAAAATTGGCAAGATATATGAATGGTCTGAAAGTATCCATTTAAGAGGAACTAAGCCTACACTGCCCTACCATAGTGAACAAGTGCTATCAAATGGCACTCAAGGTATAGGAAAAGTGGAAGAGAAAGAAAGAATTTGGAAAGGGAAAGAGTAATGACAGTGGGAAGAACTTTAGGGGTAGAGGAACCTCTTGGAATAGAGGGCAATATAGTGGTTGCAGCAGCAGGAACCCTGAACAAGGAGATAAAGAAAACAGTGATACAAACTCCAGAGGTAACTATAGAGGGAGAAGACCCTTCAATAGGGGAAGGACAAATAGTGGTAGAGGAAATGGACTATTGAGGTTCTACTATTGCAACCAATTAGGACATCATGCAGGAAAGTCTTCCTCCAAGTGCCACAAAGCCAAGAGCCTCCACAAAGAAAGAACCTCTTCTGAACAAAGATCAAATGCAATGGAAAGGTATGTCAATTACTTATTGATTTTGGCTCCATTGAAAATATTTTTTCTTGTGAAATGGTACAGAAGTTAAACCTCCCTAAGAAACCTCATCCTTTTCCTTACCATGTGTCTTGGCTTACAAAAGGCCAGCAAACCTTAGTCACTGAACAGGCTTGGGTAGAGTTTTCAATCTCAGATTTCAAGGATAAAGTTCTTTGTAATGTGGTTGAGATAGATGCCTCCCACATCCTCTTAGGTAGGCCCTAGTAGTATGATGTTGATTCTACCCACCACTACAAGAAAAATACCTATTCCATCACTAGAGATGGGAAAACATTCACTATGAAGCCCCTGCCTGACATTAAAATAGAGAAGGAGCCTACTGTTATAACCATGAGAGGAAAAGAAATTCTTAAAGTGTTGAGAGAGTCTGAAACTGAAGCATATGTCTTAATATCCAAACCTAAGGATAATTTTAGATCTGATAAGGATGATCCTATACCAAATGAAACCAAAGAGTTGCTTAAAAAGTACAGTGATGTCACTGTCAGTGATCTTCCCACAACCCTCCCTCCCTTGAGAGATATCAGTCACCAAATTGACTTAATCCCTGGCTCCTCCTTTCCTAACAAAGCCCCCTACAAGATGACTCCAGTGCAGCATGCTAAGATAGCAAGTCAATTGAATGAATTTCTAGAGAAGGGACTCATCCAAAAGAGTCTCAGTCCTTGTGCTATCCCTTTAGTTTTGGCCCCCAAAAAGGATATAAAATAGAGATTGTGCACTAATAGCAGGGCCCTAAATAAGATCACTATAAGATATAGGTTCCCCATGCCAAGAATTGAGGATCTACTGGATCAACTAGGAGGTGCATACTATTTCACTAAGATAGACTTAAAGTCTACATACCATCAGATAAAGATCAAACCAAGAGATGAATGGAAGACAACATTCAAGACTACTGAAGGTTTGTTTGAATGGTTAGTAATTCCTTTTCAGCTAAGCAATGCCCCTAGTAATTTTATGAGACTTATGAATGAGATATTCATTGGCAAATTTGTTGTTATTTACCTTGATGACATACTAATATTCATTCATAGAAAGGAAGAACACCTTAATCATGTGGAACATGTACTAAGAAGACTTCATCAGCACAAATTGGTGATCAATTTAGAAAAGTGCATGTTTATGAAGAAGGAACTTGTGTTCCTAGGATTTGTGATTTCACAAGGAACTCTCAAAATGGATCCAAAAAAAGTTGCAGCCATAGTTAATTTGCCTCCACCCAAGAACCAAGGAGATGTAAGGAGCTTCCATGGATTGGATACCTTCTATACGAAATTTTTAAAAATCTTCAGTCATGTATGTTGACCAATACTTGACACCATTAAAGGAGGTAGAAAGAACAAGTTTGCTTGGACAAAAGAAGCAAATGATGCATTCCAATACTTGAAGAATAGAGTCTCTCAGTATCCTATCTTGGTTCTTCCTAATTTCTACAAGGTCTTCACAGTGGAGACAGATGCAAGTAACTTGGCCATAGGGGCACTCCTAAGCCAAGAAGGTAAACCAATTTCCTTCTTCTCAAATACATTAAATGAGGCTAAAAGGAAGTACTCAACCTATGACTTGGAACTCTATACCATGGTCCAAGCCCTCAAGAAATGGAGACACTACCTAATTCCTAAAGACTTTTTAGTATAAATGGACAATCATGCATTAAGTTTTCTCAATTCACAAGAGAAACTCTCTATCAGACATCTAAAATGGGTAGAACAGTTGCAAGCCTACACCTTCAACATCAAACACAAGAAGGGTGTAGAAAAAAAAGTTGCTGATGCACTTAGTAGGAGGGTTGGTCTAGTGGAAGAGACCCAACTCCAAAGTGTGGGAATTGATTCCCTTAAACACCTATACCTTGATGATCCTGATTTTGCAGAGATTTATCAAGTTTGCACAAACATGGTTGGCAGATACCACACTGATTTTTCTGACTATCTGATTTAGAATGAACTCCTATTCAAAGGAGCTCAACTCTACATTATCAAATTCTCAATGAGGGAAAATATAATAAGGGATAACCACTATGGTGGACTAGGAGGACACTTTGGCATTGACAAGACTGCAGACATGCTGAAAAGAAGTTATTCTTGGCCAAGAATGATCAATGATGTCAAGAAGTTTATTGAAACTTACACCATCTATCAGCAAGAAAAAGGTGTGTCAACAAATCAAGGGTTATATCAACCCCTACTAGTTCCCTCTAGACCTTGGGAATCAATCTCAATGGATTTTGTCATGGGATTGCCTAGAACAAAGCAAGGTTTTGATAGTGTTTTTGTGATATTAGATAGGTTCAGTAAATGGTCCATTTTGTACCATGTAAAAGCACTAATGATGCTTCTCATATTGCACATGTTTTCTTTAGAGAGGTAGTTAGGATCCATGGTTTGACTCAAACAATTATATCTGACAGGGATGTGAAGTTTCAAGGCCATTTTTGGAGAACACTCTTCAAGAAACTTGGCACTAATCTAACCTACAGCTCTGCCTATCATCCACAAATGGATGGGTAGACTGAGGTGGTTAATAGATCCTTAGGAAATATCTTAAGATGCCTAACCAAACAGTATGCACAGATTTGGGATGTAATTGTGCCCCAAGTAGAGTTTTCTTTCAATGATTCCATGAACAGGTCAACAGGAAAGACCCCCTTCCAAGCAGTATATGGCCTTCACCCTAAAGGACCATTGGATCTAGTAGAACTCCCATCTAATTTTAGAATCAGTGCTTAAGGACAAGAACTGGCAGAACTTATAACAAAGGTGCAAAATGAGGTGAAAGAAGCACTACAAAAATCAACTTTGAAATACAAGGAACATGAAGACAAAAGAAGAAGGGAAATTCACTTCAAAGTTGGAGACAAGGTATGGGAATTCTTGAGGAAAGAGAGACTACCTAAGGGTAGATATACCAAAATTCATATGAAAAAATTTGGACCATGCAATATCATTAACAAAATGGGTGAGAATGCATATGAGATCTCTCTTCCTCCCACCTTGCAAATTTCTCCAATATTCAATGTTGTAGACCTAACTCCGTACAAGGTTACAACAAATCAACCAAATGATCATAGCACACAAATAGGTTTGAATGAGGAAGACAATGTCACCAATCTCCCACTAAGAAAGTGACTAGAATTGGATTCCATTTTGGACACCAAAATCTTGAAGAAGACCAGAAAGAACAAGTACATGCAGTACTTAGTTAAATGGAAAGGTCTTCCTTCCATAGGTGCTACTTGGATGACTGAGGACCAGATCAAGAAGCATGGAACTTCGTTGGAATAGTTACCCTCAAGTGGGAACTTGAGTTCTCATCTCATGGGGAGTATGGTGAAGGAGCACCCAAACTAATCCACATGCTCCTATGGACCCTAGGGGTTCATTCAAGGTCCTAAGAGGCCTCTACAAACTTAAACACTAGGGTTAGTCATTGGATCACCATGTAAGACCATAGTACCAAGATTCACACAATATGAGCCATTGGGTCACTATGAGTCAATTATGATTCCAAGCCATAGAAATAGGTTGTTTTTGAGTTTTTAGTTTTTGATCCACTAGGGATCATGTCAATAACATCTTGACCAAATTTGGTCACTAAATTTCCAAAAATGCATAAAATGTAAAAGTTGCTCAAAAGTTGTCAAGCAACTTTTGAGAAAACTTAACAAATTTTCAAAAATCAACTCCCAAATGGTCAAGTTGGTTAAAAATTGGTTTGTAACTATTTGGAGTGCCTAAAATAGCCCTTTCAGGTGGTTAGTAGGCTGATCATGTAATCATCATTTTTGAAATCAATAAAAATAACCATTTTCTTGCATTCTAAAGAATTCAGTCATTGTGTACAGACAGGTATATCCTGAGGATCATGGGATTCTAACATAGAGGGATAGTGGTTTGAATCTTCTTCCTTTTGGCTTTGGTCTCATGCTTTGATCGATCATATTTTGCAAGTTGTAGATTTTACAAACTCACTGCCTGGATTATAGGCCCTAATTCAGGGTTTCTAGAAGAATTAAGTGTATCTTCACTTTCCACCATGGGAATCAAATGCCCCTTGGTGGAAAGGTTTTTCTTAGGATTCTTTTCAATATACTGCAAGATAGGGTTCTCAAGATGCACGGAAGTGGGAAAGAATTGATGCCCTAGGTGTATATTTATATGTATGCACCAATCTTGATTTAGGACAGTAGTCATATCTTTTTTTTTTGGATTGATTATAGGCTCTAAGTCAGAGGAGAAGAAATTTATGCATCCCCTCACATGATCCAATATTCATTTTGTGCATTGGATGTATCTACATGGTACTTGTAGTGTAATTGGAGGCCTAATTAGGGCTAATTAGTAGAGCAATTTGGTTCACCATCCAGCCTTATTTTCAATTCCAAGCTCTAAGGCCTTAGTCCAAAGTCTTTTTTCATAAATGGAGTCCAAATCCCTAATCAGTTCTTGTAGTTGTATGGACAAATCTCAAATGAGATCAAAACTCCCTCTGAAAAAGGCTACAAGCAAAACATAGCTTTGTGAAGCAACCATGGTGTGTATGTTGTCTTTAAGTGAAAGAACCATTAGAAATAAGTATTAGGGACCTAAATAGACCATACATACAAGCATAGGTCACCCCTGGTCCTACATGTCACTTTGGGGGTATTCTTGTAATTTAGGGTCATTTGGCTTATGAGACCAACCTAGGCAGTTGGTGTTGAAGGATTGATAAGACCTAGTGATTAGGTCACCCTTGGGGTTTAGGGGTTGTGAGAACCTTAATCAATTCATTTTCCTGCACTTGTGATAAGTTTCAAGCCTTTAGCTCTCTCAATTTAGTGATCTAGGGTATCTTGCCCTATCAAGAAGACCATTCAAGCTTCTAGTTGCCTACTTTGCATCATATTTCCCCTAGGTGAGAACATGTATATTGATGATATCCTTGATGTAGCATTGATGAATTTGATGAATCAGACATTTGAGGACATTGATTAGGACTTTGATGATGTAATCATGATTAACTTCCACCCCCTTGATTTAGGGAAAATACCATAAAGATGCAATTAATCTATCATGAAAATGCAATGTAATGCAACTAATGGTCACTAGCTTTTTGAAAAAGAAATGCAAAGAGATATATTTTCATCATCGAGAATTGTGGGACTAGAAGTCGATACAACCCTTACTGGTGCCACTATGAACATAAGAATATGAATATGACTTTCATCTCAGTTGGTAACCTCTTTTAAGAACCTATTACAACCCTCACTAGTTTAATGACCAACTATGGGAGTATGAATACCGGTTTCAACGGATTCAATGTTGCAAGTGGAATTTGGTTATTAATATATTGAAGATCAAAATAGCCAATGTATCCCTTTGCGTAAACAAACCAAGGTTAATACTCCTTCCTATATGAATGTCCTTGATGATTCTTTGATGACCATGTCCTTAGAAAAATTCACACAAGTTAAAGGATATCCCTCAAAACAGTCACACAAAAGCCATGAAAACATCATGTCTCCATCATCGCCAATCTAGTCAAAACATCATCGATTAGCTAAAAAGATAGGACTCAAAAAAGTCAATGAAAAACTCATCAAAAATTTCAAGTGTATTGCAATGTATCAGGATTTTCAAAAAGAATTCCAAACATCCTGATCATTTAAGGTGTTGTCAATTTTTAATCCTAATAAAATAAGTCAATGAAACTCAAGGATCATGTTGTAGTATCAAATTGTTTAGGTTTGAACCATGATATCCATCAAAGGTTCAAAATATCTCTCCTCTGAATCTGAAAATTTACTTCTGTCAGGTGACCAAGATGTTGCAACTTTGAATCCGTTTGGTACCAAAATCCATGATGTTTAAGTGATAAATGTGATCAATGAATGCTCATTATAATACCTCTGTAGCTAAGGATTATGCATGATTTCCACTAGAAATAAGATGTTGAACTCATTAAATTATCGACCGGAGAGTGTAAACTTGAAATGGTGACAACAAAGTATATGCTCTAATCCATTTTAAAAGCCATCATTATAGTAAATGGAAAATGCTTGAAAGGAACTAAACTAGGAAATGAAATGTCAACAGTGTAATCTAAAGATGAAGTGACTTGCTGAAATAGTAAGTTTAATCCTATGTTGAAGGAATGATAAACTAGCTAACTACCTTTGCTACAGGAATGACCACTGGCACTGTTACTAGTGGCTGCAGGAGCAACAGAGTCCTACTTGCTTCAAATAACTTGCAACCTACTTACTGAAATAACTTGCAACCTACTTAACTACAAATTAGATTCACCTCCCGTGTGGGCCCCCACAGAAGTGTAAATAAACAAGATCTCAGATACTAGAACTCAAAGCTCTCATATTTTATTCATAAAACATGGATTACACAGGATACAGAAAATAAGACTGTATATATCTTTCTGAATTACAATAGATTACTATAATAATAATTCTCTATCTATCAATTAACTACGAGGAATAGAACTTCTAGCTTATTTAACAACAACATGAAACAAACTCCTATTGAATAGGACTTCCCCAACATTAGGGATATGGCATTCATCAAGAACACGACCAACAACTTAAACTAAAGGAAAAAACTACATTTATACATTCATGAAATCTAGGAACACGCTGCTGCTAGATTGACTCCATCATGACCGCTTCAGCTATGATTCATCCGCAATAGGACCCATTCTCACCCATGGTAGTAGAACCATTATGAGCTCTGCAATGATTGGTCCTTTCAAAGCATTACTATGTTCCTCTTATGTTGAATCCTTCCTTATTCATGGATCCATTGCCTCTGCAAAAGGGTTAGCACGTGTACATCTCCAAGACAAAGAATTCATAACAAGTTTTTTTTACTACCTCGCTCTTCACTATATGGCTACAGGAAACCCACCTGACTTAACGTAAGATAGAAAGGTATCAGATTTAATTCCATATATCCATACAACACATAGATAGCATATTTATAAACTTTTTTAAAAACATTTCACATATATTTGCATACACCCATAGATATAACAGTTCTAAGATATTAAACAGTCTAGAAAGTATCATGAAAACATATAAAGTCTTTCAAAAGTAGCCATAAAACATATGAAAACATAAAACTATATGGCCCTATCTCAGCCTTATCATTCCCCCTAGCTTAATCCTTTGCTGGTCCTTGAGAAAAGAGGTATTTCTATATCCTAGCGTGCATTCTGAGATCTAAAAATATTTTCTATCCAAGTCCTCCATCAACAAAAATCCAGTAAAAACCCTTATTGTCCCTATATGTTTCCCACCTTCTAACCTCTGCTTCCATGTCATGATTTTCCAAGTTTTCTGAATTAGGCAGAAGAGGTGAAAGAAGAAGAGGCTGTTTGAACGTTAATGGAAGCCAATAGCTTTTTCTTTCTCTGCCCAACATGACATACCAGGGAGCACGCTTATTTTCCATTGCAAAATTAAGCGATGAATGGGGTTCCTTATTCTTCATTTCTACTTTCATAGTAATCCAGCGCCATTGGAGGGATTTCATGGTCTCAGCTAATTCAGTTTCAGCCATCTAAGTGTATTCATTATAGGCTGCATCCATGAGAGGGTTGATGATCTTTTCCCCTGATTCTGACTGCGCTATCTTCATCTAGTCATAATAGTATGTGTTGGGATCTTTAGCCTCTGGTCGTAAGTGTAGAGGAATTTCATCCTCTAATTCCCTATAAATTTTAGCTTGAGACTCCCTAATGATCTCATTTTGCATCCAGGACATGAGTTCCCTAAGCTAGATATCTCCGATATAGGGTAGTGGATTCCAAACCCTATCATTAGGTACAACTAGATTATGCAGGAAGAATTCACATAATAAGTTTTGTATAGCTGCAGGAGAATTATGGAAGGCTTGAAAAAAATGAATGGGCTCATTTAACAAAGGAGACTTTCCCTTGACTATATTGGTCAATTGATAATTCAATAATTGTTCCTTAAGAAAAATGGCATATACTG
>MU224358.1:2719382-2779103 GCA_018584345.1 Thuja plicata
AACTTGCAACCTACTTAACTACAAATTAGATTCACCTCCCGTGTGGGCCCCCATGGAAGTGTGAATAAACAAGATCTCAGATACTAGAAGTTGAAGCTCTCATAATTTATTCATAAAACATGGATTATAGAAGATATAGAAAATAAGACTATATACCTCTTTCTGAATTACAACATAGTACTGTAATAATAATTCTCTATCTATCGACTAACTACTGGGAATAGAACTTCCATCTTATTTAACAACAACTTGAAACAAACTCCTATGACTAGGACTTCCCCAACATTAGGGATATGGCAGTCATCAAGAACACGACCAACAACTTAAACTGAAGGAACAAACTGCATTTATACATTCATGAAATCTAGGAACACGCTGCTGCTAGATTGACTCCATCATGATCGCTTCAGCTGTGATTCATCTGCAATAGGACTCATTCTCACCCACGGTAGTAGAACCATTATGAGCTCTGCAACGGTTGGTCCTTTCAAAGTGTTACTGTATTCCTCTTATGTTGAATCCTTCCTTATTCATGGATACATTGCCTCTACAAAAGGGTTAGCACGTGTACATATCCAAGACAAAGAATTCATAACAAGTTTATTTACTACCTCACTCTTCACCATATGGCTACAGGAAACCCACCCAACTTAAGGTAAGATAGAAAGGTATCAGATTTAATTCCATATATCCATACAACACATAGATAGTATATTTATAAACTTTTTAAAAAACATTTCACATATATTTGCATACACCCATAGATGTAACAGTTCTAAGATATTAAACAGTCTAGAAAGTATCATGAAAACATATAAAGTCTTTCAAAAGTAGCCATAACACATATGAAAACATAAAACTATATGGTCCTATCTCGGCCTTATCAATCAATGTGAAACTTAGCGCAAATGAGACCTAGAATGTAACAAAGCAGCTGAAAGGCTTTATGCAAGATTTTTTGGATTTTTGGATATTTTAATGTTTTTGGATTTTTAGAGATTTTTTATTTTTTAGAGATTTTTTATTTTTTCATTTTTTAGAGGTTTTTGATTTTTTGATTTTTTTTATAGATTTTTTATTTTTTTATTTTTTATAGATTTTTGTTTTTTTTATAGATTTTTTTATTTTTTATTTTTTAGTTTTTAGATTTTTAGATTTCTAAAATTTACCATCTCTCAAACAAGATCACATTGGTTTGCCCCCAATATCTAGCAGGGTGTAGGACACGAAAGATGGATTTGAAAGTTGATGGATTAGAAATGGAAAGGCCATGATGGATGAAATATGCAAATGTGACCCGTAGGACTATCTCCTCAAGATTACCCAAGCTAAGTAAAAATGATATAACAATGTGAAGAATGTTTTTGGATAAGAAATGAAAGCCAATGATGCAATGCTAGATAACATGTAGGATAATGACCTGATGTCATGAAAGTGAGTGGTCCAAAAGAGTGAACATGTCAAGATTTTTTTAATAACATATTTTTTACTTTATGTCCTTCATTTCTGATCAAGACCAATGGATCAATTTGGGTAAGATGTGGATAGGATAGCACGATCAGGATAAAGGGATGATGGATGTTATGAGGGGATGATTTGGGATTATGAAAAGACTTCTTAAGAGTAATGAAGGTGGATTGGGGATAAGCAAGATCAAGATAGGGTAGCATGGCTGTAGCAAGTGAATAAGCTCATGAAAAGGATAACGGTGTCAAGATACTTGATGTTCATAGTTCAACCATGTCAAGAACAAAGGTAAAAGAGGGAATATGGATGCAAGTGAGATAAATGATAGGAAGATGGAGGATAGCAAGGATGAAACTTTCCCCCAAGTGTAGAGTGTAAGAGGAGGAATTACACATGATGCCTATTTACTGGGTTTTCATCATGGTACTTGTCCAAGGCGCAACAAGAAGTGGTTTTCACCATAGAACAGATTGATTTCTCTTTACTTTTGCTACCAAGGCACCTGTTTACTAGGTTTTTACCAAGGCACTTTTTTCATTTTTTTTCTTTTGTATTTTTCAATATTTTCTCAACATCTGGATCTTTGGACAATGCTCTTCTGAAAGATATGCTATAATAAACTATAAATATGGCTAGGATGCTCAAAGATATTGATAAGGTGATGAAAAATGATATATATGAAGGATAAGGATAGATGTTGGTGAAGGTTTTATGCCATAGATTGGATAAGAGGTATGGAAATATGGAAAGCATGTTTTGGATAATGAATGTGACGATAAGAAGAAGGTATATTTTGCATGGAAATACTGGCAAGATCAACTTTGACACACACTTTGAAGGGTGGTGGAATGACGGAGGAACAATGGATGAAGGAGGTGAGGATGTAGCTAAGATAGTGGATTTTGGGATATAGGAACCCAAAGTAAACTTGGAAGGTGAAAAATGTTTGGAAGGAGATGGAGTTGAAGCCTTTGGAAGCTTGAATGTCAACTGTGATTTTTCTTTTGTGTGCAAGTCTTTCAAAAGTGACTTGGGAATCCACATAGTCTTTGATTTTTATTTCTTTTGCAATGATTTTGAATGCATTTCTTCAATGGGGGATTTAGGAACCCACATTTTATTTGATTCTTCTTTTTTTTTGGTGGACCTTTGCGACCTTTTGGATATTTCATTTTGCTTTATGGACCTTTGCGGTCTTTTAAATATTTATTTTTTCTTTTCATTCATATATCGATTAGATGGGACATGGTGATTTTTATATACATGTGGATTCTTGGATTTCTGATTTTTATGTTGCACATCCAAATTTCTTCCAAAAGACTTAGGAATTTTGGTGAATAGGAAGAATATGGAGGGTTCATATGGATTGGTGTTTGGAAATTCTTCAAGTATGTGTGTCTTCATTCATCTTGATACATGGTAGGGTAAGTGAATGGAGAGCTAGGGATGGTAGGAATGGTTGATGGAGGAATATATGGACCCAATATGTAAGGAAGGGATAAAGACTTTAGATTTGGGACATAGGAACCCAAAATGGATTTGGAGGATGGTGAAGGTGTATGGTTGCATTCGAATGGAGGAAGATAAGGTGTGAAAGGGATATCAATATCTTTGGAATGAGCTGCATTGTTGAGGTTCTTATTTTCAAGATTTATCTTTATACCAATAGGCTCAAGAGTAGCTTTAATAGGAGAAACTTTGATAGGATCAAATGAATCTTGAAGGGATTTATTACCATGCAAGGAATTTGGAGGAATGATGATTTCTGGAGGTGAATAAGGAGGATCATGACAAGGAGTTGATGGGATACTTCGATCTTGACAAGGATCTTTGGATGGTCTAGAGAGAGTTCTTTTCTCTTGATTTTCAATATGTTCATTTGAAATGATTGAAGGGATATCTTAATATTGCTTGGGAATTGGACTAGGTATAGAGCTTGGAAGGACACTTTTTTCATGAAATGGAAGGATATTAGCCTGGAAGACATGAAAGGGTGCAAGGGGATCATCACAAGCTTCAATGGATATGGGACCTTCATCAAATATGGGAGGGGATTTTATAACATATTGATCTTGATCTTTATTGCTACTTGTTTCTTTTCCCTTTGGATTATCCTCTTGACATGGAGCCACTTGTAAGGAAAAGGTAGATGTTTGGATATGTGTGGGGAATGTTTGGAGGAATGATGGAGAATACTTTTGGATAGGCATTAAAGCACATGATAGCTTAGGGTCTATGATCTTTGAAGCATGGAAACAATTTTCAAAAATATGTAAGTTAGCTTGGTTTTCTTTTATAGATATCTCTTGAGGGTAGACATAGTCAATGTGGAAAGTATCATCATTAGGCTCACGCTTTGGTGGATGAATTTTTGATAGTTGTGAAGCTTTGTGGGATGGACGAAGGATGAAAGGAGTAAAGGACATGGGAGAAACCTTTCTAGATAGAGGTTTGTACATTAGGTCTTGCTTGAGAGTGGTACCTTTCTCTTCATTCTCTTGATCACAAATAGGGTGGTCATGATATTTTTGTTGATCCAAGATAGGTTTGTTGCTCTCAAATTCCTCTTTGTTTAGAGAAGATGAAGATACATATGGCCCATCATCATAAAGAAAAGGACAAATTGATCTTAATGATGACTTGTTAGAGGATGTATCCTTTTGTTTTTCCTCATTCTATCTGAAGGTTGATGTGTCATATTTATGGAAATATGCTTCTTTATCCCTCTTCAAAATTAAGTGCATTGTCTCCATAGACATATGATCTTGGGATGCCTTCAATATTTCATCTTCATTTACTTCATTGTATTGAGTCCTATGGAGATTTTGATCTTGATTTTGATAATTATTCTCCACCATAGGATTGATTCATTTCTCAAATAGATTCATCATTATAATTTTTTTTGGATAATCTGATCTATCTGATAAAATGGACACAAAGTACTCAAAAAAGGGTATCCAAATATGTTTTCAAAATTCTTCCAAACCCTCAGGAAATGCCCCCTGTTTTTCCTTCTTTGTTTTTGGGTGTCACTTCCTGGTGTGTAGGCATGACTTTAATGTTGGTACGCATTGACTAGAATTATTGTATGTGACATTTTGTTGTTATTACACGTCGTTTGCCTATTGATAGGCATTGTTGAAATATTTCTAGGTGGCACTTTCTAGTGACTTACGCAGTTTTTAACAGCTGACAGGCATCATTTCAGTTGTCTACGCATGACACAACTATCTATAGGTGTCGTTTAAATGATCATATGTGGAACTTTACCGATCAAAGTTGAATTTTCAATTTTTTTATGTTTTAAGAGTTTAAGGTCTTTGATCAGATTTGTCAGAGAAAATTATTTCTTGAAAATGAAATACAAACTCAACACATACATCAAATTTGCATCATATCCTTAAAACAACACTAAAAGTGTATGTTCTTGGTCATTTTCACAAGTATAACACAAGAAACTCTTCCAAGCAATCTACCCAGAGTCAAACAAATGTGGCTTTTAACAATGACTCTAGAAGGTAGGCTTACTATTTTAACCAGTTTTAATAACACATCCGTTCCAAATCATGTCAGGTTCTTTTACCCCCTTGCAGGCTTCCCACACGCACAAAACTACAATTTTGTACAATCCTGAAGGACTACTCGAGGAAGTGAAGATGACTTGCATACAACTTAGTCACTTTTCAATTAAGGTAAAGTGCGTTTATTTATAGTGGGTTGGATGATATCGCGGCAAAAGCAATTGTCTCCCACTTTGGGTCATTCCCTCTCACCGCCTTCATAAAGGAATTCTCAGGAGGCAGACCCTCTAAAGCTCTATTTTAATCTAGCATATATATGAAAAGTGGAAAATGAATTTAGTCGAACAAGTTTGGGAGTTTTATTCACTTAAAAAGTGAAGAGCATATCCCTATTGTTTTTCCTTGTTCCAAACACTTCAAAAAGGATTTTGTTCTTTTTCAACCTCATTACAACGAGGTTCTTATAAATGAAATGCTTGATTAATTCCTCCCCTTCTTTCTACCACTTCAAACGCAACATGTTTGGCTTTTTGATTCACTTTGAAAAGTGAAGAGCATATGCCTAATGCTTTGTTCAAAATGGACAATAATGGGGTTTTTCCTATTAAACTAGATATCAAGAAAATGCCACAATTTAAGGGAATGCAAGCTTGATGTGAAAAATACCTCTTTCGAAGCTACCAAAGGCTAGGAACTTTTTTGCTCAATTTTTTATGCTTTTTTGCTTGCATACTCACCTAGTGGTGTTCATTCCCACTCTGGCTCCTCCAACAAGTTAGTCAACACAACCAAGGAAAAGTGAAGAAAAACTTAAAATCAAACTGAAAATCACTCCTAAGTTATTTGATCCAATTTTGCAAAATTTAGTTTTTAAAGAACTCAAAAATAACAAATCAACTCAAAGTGTAGGAAATTTCATTTTATAAGCAAAAAACATTTTAATGTAATGATCATAAATATGTTCCTCTTCCTTTAAGCTTTCTAAAATGTTAGATGCATGCATTTTCATATCATGTTTGGTTTGTATTCTTACCTCTTTGCTTGGCTTTGTCACTCTATGTTCTGGTTTCTGGACTTTTGCATGCTTTTTCATCTACGGGAAAACACAGGCAGAGAGTTAGAAAATAGAATTTAAAAATCTGATAGTAAAATATCACATAAAATAGTAAGCGACATTTATCAGCTAATACACGTCATTGAACTGTTAGTAAGCGTTATTTAAAACTTTCAAAGCGTAAATGAAATTTTACTACGCGACATTTAAAAATGCACAAGCGATTAAAAAAACTTAAAAAGCATCACCGAATGCTTTAAATGTGAAATAGAACAGATCACACACTACAATTGACTATTCACAAGAAACACTTTGTTGTTTGCAGGAGATGCTTTACCAGCGTACGTGTAACAATTTATCTCAGACACGACACAAAAATTAAGACAAAGAAAGATTAGAAACTGCACCTGTTATTTGAATGCTCATATGCATCATCAGATCTCTCATACACATCATTTCACCTATTTTCTACAAAATGGAGACAAAACTAAAGCAAAAACACACAAAAATTTGATAAAATGATGAGAAATGAGGCATAAAGCCCCACAGTGGGCGCCATTTATGTGTGAGTTAATACACCTTCATGAAATTAGGATGATTAGCTACAATTCTAATAAAATAAATAACAATTTAATCTAAAGAATTAAAATTAACATCCATGACATCACATGGTTCTCTAACTAGGCTTTGCAAATAGAGATCTCAACCTTAATCTCCACTAGTGACCATCCTAGAATAAGAAAATATGATAAAAATGCTTGATCTAGCTCTAAATTCTCTCAATTTTCTTCAAAGATGAACTGAAATGCTCATGATATGCTCTCAATTCTAACAATTTGCTCTCAATTACACAAAATAATGCTCAATTTCTCTCAACTTGCCTATAGTGATGATGCTATGCATTCAAATTTTCTAGGATATGATTATTCTTAGAAATGGTTTATTCCCAAGGGTAGGGGGTAAAGTGAATTGACCATGGGTTAATCCTTGGTTGAGTTTGATACATCAAATGGTTTCAAATGGGGGGACCATTTAAATGATTGTCCTCAAAGGGTGGGACAAGGAGACATAGTCCTCAATTCTCATTGGTTGATCAAATTATGTTGAAAGAAATTAGGATTTATTTAATTCAATTAATTAATTAAATTATCCATTTAAGGGTGAATAGGTTCAATTTTATTTTTGATTTAAGACTATACAATTAATTGATTAAAATCAATTATATAATTTGATTGACCCCTTTTACGCTTATATTTGATTATTTGGTTTCATTATTAATTAATCATTTGATTTTAATTGATTTAATCCACTTTGATTTAATAAATGTCCATTTAAGTTGATTTTGATCCATTTTGAAGCATTTGAAGCATTTAATTGGATTTTGCTGAGATTTGCATATTTTGATGATACTAAGACACCTGGTCAATTTTGGGTGTCTACAGACCCAAAGTATAAGTTTATTTTATTACTAAATACAATTTATGTGTCATCCCCAAACTATGACATTCTAATGTAGGTCTCACACTTTAGTCCTTATATTTTGATAGCTCCTACACACATTATGGTTCTTGTAGTGACATTCTTTTTATTACACTGCACAGAGATTGTATACCAAAATATTACAAGATCCATTTTTAGTGTACCAATAATATTGTGGGATTTGAAGCATTGATTTTAAAAATTTGTATAGTTGTGCAATAGGAAATCCTTAAGTTATGTATTATTGGTGATTGTCATCACATGATCAAGTAGCTCAATGATGATAAAAAATAAAAGACAAAAAATTGATGTTATACAAAATAATGGTGGATGACTTTAAAGCTTATTTCATACCTATTACTTTTGAACAAATTCGCGAGGACAATAAAAAAGAAGTTGATCACATGGCCATTGTAGCATCACTTGTAGAAAGTCCAAGTAACACTACATACAATGAGCTCTGGTTGGAGCCACTCTTGGAACCCTCTTACAATTTTCTCTAATCTGAGATTATTTTCCTTATCACTGGTCCTCATTCCTAGTGGTATGGAGATATATATTCTTATCTATGAGACAATATCTTGTTGTGTGGCCTTTCCAATAACCCTTGTAAATACTTTATATATCAAGCTTCCTCCTATATCATTTTAGATGATAAATTATATCATTGGGGTCTTGATAATACCTTACTTAGATTTCTTGAGTGTGATGAGGCCAACATTGTCTTATGATAAGTGCATGAGGGTATATGTGGGGCACATTCTAGTAGTCCTACCTTATACAAGATACTTTTATTCACTGGTTAGTACTAGTCATTCCTAGAAAAAGATGTCTATCAATTTGTTAGGAAATCTAAGCAATGTCAAATACATGGAGACCTCATACATGAACCTACTCAAGAATTATAATCACTTACTACTCCTTGGTCTTTTTTTCAGTAGGGACTCGACGTCATAGGAAAAATCCATCTTCCTTCTTCTAATGGCCATAAATTCATTATCATTGTAAGTGAATATTTTACAAAATGGATTGAAGTTGTTCTATTAAAAAATAGCACTAACAAAAAAATTTCTATATATATCCTCAACTATATCATCTATCAGTATGGTGTTCCATTTTCTATCATCACAGATAATAGTCGTCCCTTCAAATATTAGAATGTCTATGACCTTTGTGAAAAATTTAATATCCAACATCAATTTTCCACGCCTTATTACCCTCAAGGTAATGGCAAGTTGATGCCTCTAATAAAAATATCCTAAAAATTATTCAAAAGACAGTCAATGAAGCTAGTCATGTCTAGCATATCCAATTGAACCCTACCTTGAGGGCTTATTGCACAAGTGTGCGCACTTGCATAGGTGTCAGTCTCTAATCTCTATTTTATGGTTAAAAAATCTATCTTTCCTATTAAGGTTGAGTTACCATCTTTATGGGTCTCTTTACATAATTTGATCAATGATTAAGAATACAAGGTCTCCTTCTTACATGATTTAGAACTACTTGATAGAAATAAACAATTTTCCTTTACTTATCTCAAGACATACCAACAGTGGATGTGCATAAGTTATAATTACCAGGTCAAACCAAGAGAATTTTAAATTGGTGACTTATCCTTAAAGATAGTCCAAAGAATCAACAAGACAGAGAGAAAAAGTGTAAGTTTGAACCTAATTGTCTTGGTCCTTATCATCACTACTACTTATAGCTTGGGTGCATACATGTTGGCTACCACTAAGGGTGTAACACTCAAAGATCCAATCATTATCATTCACCTTTGCAGGTTTTATACTTGACTATTTTAGGGATTATCTTTTAAAGTCTTGAAAAATATTAAAAAATCATAAAAAGTCCTTAAAAAGAAAAAGAAAAATGGAAAAAGAGAAAAAACCAAAAGCAATAAAAATTTTAGTCCTTTTCATGAAAACCACTTTGGTGGGGCCTTGGATAAGTACTATGGTAAAAAATATGCAAGGGATGCCATGTATAATTACTTCACTTGTCCTTCCTTTTGAATTCTTCTTGATCTTCCATTTTTCATCCATTTCTAATAACCTTTCCACCCTCACCTTGGCTTGTGGATTATTTCACTTTGCTCACTTACCTACACACATTTTCTCCCTACTAGTCTTGTCTACACTAGGGAAATCTCCTTGAATTTAGATGAGGATTGGGATATTTGGCATCTCACCATCAAAGGTGTTAGTTCTGAGGTTGTATTACTAAGAGGAGGGGGAGAATCAGTAATATACCAAATAGTCCAAACTTCTCTATCTTAAAACTTAAACCAGCATTCACAAGATTAACTTTAATAACAACAAATAAAAATCACAAGCATCCAAATCCATCCACAAAATTGACACACATATTTATCTCATGGAAACCCAAATAGGGAGAAAACACAGTGGGGATTAATACCCACTAGATGATGTACACTTCTAAAGTACGCCCTTTAAGGATCTAAACCCTAGTAAAAATTTATAATAACATTGTTAGGTGCTACCCAGTTAAGGGATTTACCTTAGGCCTATTAGGACCTTTACGCTATTAAAAGTATCCTTTTTGGAGGACTTTAAACACTTGACAAAGTGTCACCTTGTTAGAGGATTTACAACAAAAGATCTGTTAGGATCTACCGTGTTAAGAGATTTAACTTGTTGCAATTGTTAGAGAACAACAAAAAGAATTATATTCAGAAAAACACTACCTCTGCTTGATCAAATCCACTGAAGTACACAATATATTCACAACACACTTAAGGGTAAAACACAAAATTGTGTCACACTTTTATAAAGGAAAAGGTTAACAACACCAAAATTGTTCAACTTCAACTACATAAAAGTGACATTTCTGTTTAGAATTTGAAGTTTATGTTCACTGATAAAATGTGTAAAAATGGATAAATTATATTCCTATTATTTAAAAAATTAAAAATTGAAAAATAATTGATATATTTTTTCAAAATTTTAAACCTGGTTTTTCAATTGCTGAAATATTGAAAATCAGGGGGTCTAGTTCCCACCAAAAAACTATATGTAAAATTTGTTTTCCTCTCATTTCAAAATATGTTGTAGATGACATATATAGCTAGTGTAGGAAAAAATTAAAATTAGTTTCGATATATATTTTCTTCGTTATAACAATTAAAAGTCCAACTTACCTGAAATCAACAATTTTCATCTCCCACCATATTTTCCCTATCAAATGCATCCCAATCAAAAATCAAATTACATATTCTTGAAGAGGACTCTCTCCTCTAGTGAACCATATTTTTTTTATTTTTTCTGATACGATTTACTTTTTTTTTTTTCTATTTTATGAATCATCATCTTCTCGAATGTTAAATTGCCTACTTGCATTATTTTATAATTATAATATATTACATCTAATCAAAATAATCTAAAAATTATATGAGCATATTCTTGACTCCCAACTCTACAAAAGGGTATTTTTAGTTTTTTCAGAAATTTCTATTTGGAGGGAGAAATTTCTGTTTGGAAATTTGGATAATTTGGTTGTCACATAGGATGCCACCTAAGGGGTTTCGGTCGAACCTTTTTCAGTCAAAATGGGTTTGGCCGAAACGGGTTTGGCTGAAACTCCATGAGTACATATAAGCCAAATATTGTCTCTTCTACCATATTTGGCTTAAAAATACTTATGGGGTTTCGGCTGAAACTATTTTGGCAAGAATTGTTTTGGGAGAAAACCCCCTGCCATGAGGATGCTACATGGGTGCCACTTAAGTTCAACTAAAACCCTTCTGAATGAAATTTTTTTGGCCAAATTTCTTTGTTTTCTTAGCCTAAAGTGTGACACAAGTTTTTTGTTTTACCCTTTATTCTTTCCTAGCTTGATTACAACTCATACTTTACACTGCACTTCTTCAACACATGATCAACACTTTTAACCTTCAACTCCATCCATTATATACTTAACTTTTAAGTCATCTACCTTGATCAAACCCTAAATTATAATTTCAAAACTTCTCACTCAAATCCAATATGCCAAATAACAAAATTAAATGTAGAGAAATTTTTTCCAAGATTGTGTCAGCCAATACAATAATTTACATAGAATATTGTGTCAAGAAGTCAAACACAAGCTTCCTCAAGAATCTTCTCCAAAATATGACATTGAGAAATGTGATGCTAGATTATCACCTCCAATCATGAAGACACATCACCAGATCATGACTAACTGATGCAGCAGCGTCTTTGGTCATTGGCAAACCTGCATAACCAAAAAGATGTTTACTTTAGTTCTTTAGTTTGTTCTTTGTCGCTCAGGTTCTGTTGCGCGGGTATGTTTTGTTTCCTATTGATCAATTATGCTTTACTGATGGGTTTTGGTGATGAATTTACCAAAAAATTTTGGTGATTCCTTTACCGACGGTTTTTCTGATGCTCGGTTATGCTTTATCAATGGGTTGCTGATTTTTGATAACCATCTTCTAGAGACATTTATTTTGGGAGTTGGATCTTTGGCTGAATTCTTCATTTAATTTTTGTTGCTAAGTTGATTTTGGATCTCTCATTGGGATCTGTGTGGACCTAAATCTGGGTCTCTCTTTTCTGTTTGAGCATTGACTTCCTTGTTAGACTCTTGTACATATTTGGTTGTAGGTTCTTAGTTTTGGAGAAATCAGAGGGGCAAGAAAGAAAATGTTTAGATATTGAGATCAAAGGTCGTATGAAGATCTTATTGTAATTCTTTGAATATATGGGTGAAACCAAAAAGGCCTTATAGCTCAGCATGTAATGATTTTGATCAAGTTAATATAAAGGATCTCTGTATTTTCTTCTCTCACTATGTTGTTTCTGCATTGTTGGCAATGTTGGTTGGTTTTGGGTGTGTCCTAGGCCCCATCATTGGTCCTCCTTGCATTAGGTGGTATCAAATCATGGTGAGATCTAGTTCCTTCTTGAAACCCTAACCCTAGTTGGTACTGTTGTGGGGTAGTAGATTGTGATTTGACCTACAACTGTAGAGGGATTCAAGATGGTTTGTGGCAGAGTAAATTCAGATCTAGGTCTAGCTGATATGCTTAGACAGATGGCTGCTATATTGGAAGTTGTTGAGATAGCCCAACATAGAGGAAGACATCTTGATGATGTTAGTGATGATGAAATTGAAGAGTTTCAAGGTGAGTTGCACCTACACCTGTGATGAATCAGGAAGAAGAGCAATTCCTGAGAGCTTTGACAAGTTTGAAATCTACACCTTAGTTCAATCCTCCTGAGTATAGTGGAAAATTGGATTTTGACAAAATGATTGACTGGATAAAAAAAATAGAAAAGTATTTTGAATATGAGAATGTGGTAGAGGATAAGAAGGTGAAAATTGCAAGAACAAAGCTGAAAGGTCATGCATCCCTATGGTGGGAACATTTGAAATTGGATCGAAAGAAGAAAGGCAAAGACAAAATCAAGGTATGGGACAAGATGGTAAACAAATTGAAAGGCAAGTTCCTACCTTGTGATTATCAGATTAACCTAATTCGACAAATGCAAAGTTTGAAGTAGAAAGAAAAATTAGTAAAAGATTACACTGAGGAATTATACAGATTGGACATTGGATCTGGACATGTTGAAGATAAAGTGGAAAGAGTTGTAATATACCTAAATGGCTTGAGAAGTTCCATACAAGATGAAATTAGTTTGGTCAAGATGGAAAGCATTGAGGAGGCATACCAATTTTCCCTAAAAGCTGAGGAAAAGATGAATAGAAGATATGAACAAAGACAATGAGGTAGAGGTGGTAGATTCCCTAGAGGAAGAGGTAGATCTCATGGTGAGAAAAGTGGATCTGAACCAGACAAGTGAGTTTCAGACACATCTCAAGACAAAGGAAAGACTGAATGGAAATGTGGAAATTCATACCGAGGAAGAGGTAATTGTTCTAGAGGTGGATATAATAGAAAAGGATTCCAAGTTACTTGTTACAATTGTGATGAAGAAGGACATAAATCCTTTGAATGTACACATGCAAGAAAGAAAGGCAGTAGTAGCAGAAATGCATTGGTGCAAGAGAAGTCAACAAATGAAGCTAAAAAGGAAGGAAATTTCATGATCCAAAGGATACCATGGAGTGAGAAGGATAAGAAAGATCCGATCAAGAAAATTTTATTCAAGACTTGATGTAGAGTTGCAGACAAAGTTTAGAAAGTGATTGTTGATAGTGGAAGCTCGGAGAATCTAGCATCGAAGGAAATGGTTGCAAATTTGCAGTTGGAAAGGATGAAACATCCAAAACCCTATCAGATCTCATGGATCAAGGATGATCATACATTAATGGTGAGTGAACAATGTTTTGTGAATCTAAAAATTGGAAAGTACTATGATAAGGTGTTGTGTGATATTATTCCTATGGATTGTTGTCATATTTTTTTGGGTAAACCTTGGAAATATGATAGACATGCTATACATGATGGAAGGTTGAATATATATTCTATTTGGGTTGATGGTAAGAAGAAAGTTTTGTTACCTTTGATTGAAGAATCTATTGATGAGATATGTACATCTTTGAAAGTTTTCTTGATGGAAGGTAGATAGTTTGTTAAAGATTTGAAAAAGAAGGATATTTGTTATGCTTTGATTCCTAACAAACCGAGTAAGAATACAGAAGATGAAATTCCTGTAGAAGTTGGAAATTCACTCACTGAGTACAAAGAGTTAATCTCAAATAATGTACCTTAAGGTTTTCCACCAATGAGAGACATCAGTCATTGTATGGATTTAATTCCTGGATCTAGTTTTACAAACAAAGCACCCCATTGGTTAACACCTACCGAAAATGAAGAGCTTTACCAACAAGTTCATGAATTGTTCAACAAAGGTTTGATCCAAGAAAGTTTGAGTCCATGTCCAGTACCTATTGTATTAACACCTAATAATAATGGAGAATGGAGAATGTATACTGATTCCAAAGTCATTAATAAAATCACAGTGAAGTATAGATTTCCTATACCGAGAATGGATGACATAATGGATTGTTTGAGTGGAGAATTTTTTTTTACCAAAATTGATTTGAAAATTGGATATCATCATATCAGAATCAGAGAAAGAGATGAATGGAACACTGCTTTCAAGACAAAGGAAGGTTTGTATAAGTGATTGGTTATGCCTTTTGGTTTAACTAATGCACCGAATACATTTTTGAGGTTAATGAATGAAGTTCTGAAGCAATTCTTGAATAAGTGTGTGATTGTATACTTGGGTGATATTATGGTATTCAGTAAGACCAGAGAAGAGAATTTGATGCATATAAGACAAGTGTTGCAAAGGTTGAAACAAGAAAAGTTGCTGATAAATTTGAAAAAGTGTTCCTTCATGAAAGGAGAGCTTGTGTAATTTGGTTTTGTGATTTCAGCTAATGGTTTGAAGATGGATCCAAGGAAGGTTGAAGCCATACTGAGTTGGCCTACACCTGAAAATGTCACTGAGGTAAGATCATTTCATGGATTGGCAAGTTTTTATAGGAAGTTTATCAAAAATTTTAGTTCTATTTGTAATGCTATGACTGAAACAATGAGAGGAGACAAAAGAGAATTCAAATGGACACATGGAGCTGATAAGATTTTTGAAGCTTTAAAGTTGAAATTTGTTGAATTACCTATGTTAGCATTACCTAATTTCAATAAGGCATTTCAAGTTGAATGTGATGCAAGTGGAAGTGCAATTGGAGCTTTGTTGACTCAAGAAGGTAAACCTATTGCTTTCTTTAGTGAAAAGTTGAATGATGCAAAGAGGAAATATTTTGTCTATGATCAAGAGTTCTATGCTATTGTGCAAGCTATGAAGAAATGGAGACATTACTTGATGTCAAATGAATTTGTGTTGTATAATGATCATAAAGCTTTATAGTATTTGTGTAGTTAGAATAAGTTGAATCAGAGACATATGAAATGGGTAGAGTATTTGCAGAGATTTACATTTGTGATTAAGAATAAGAGTGGAATTTCTAACAGATTTGCTAATGCATTGAGTAGAAGAAGGTATTTTTTGACTGAAAGGAGAATTGAAGTTCTTGGTTTTGATGACATGAAGAATTTGTATGAAAATGATCCTGATTTTTTAGAGCAGTGGAGAGTGTGCAAAGAACCTAATTCAAATCAATCGAGTAAGTATGAAGATTATTTCATTCAGGATGATATATTTTTCAAAGGTATTCAGTTGTGTATACCAAGAGGATCAATGAGAAATAAATTAATAAAAGAGAAACATAACAGTGGATTGGCTGGACATTTGGTATTGATAAAATATTGAGTTTGTTGAAGGAAAGGTATTTTTTTCCTGAGTTGTATAAGTATCGTATCATATTAAAATGAAATAACTTCAATGTTAAGAACATTTATCCCTCCTTAGGGAGTGTTTTTGACCACCATCACATTTTCCCCTCATTTTCGTACCTTCTCTTACTTCTATGTCTATTTAGGACCCTGATTGGGCCTCTCCGGACACCTCCCATCCCAACTGGCATGTTTTCCAAGGGTCCTAACTCCCTGGGTCAAGGTTGACCTCAAGTTTGACCTAGGTTAAGGATGACCTTGACCTTGACTTGGGTCCTCCTTTCAAATCTGGAAGTCTATCAGTTGTCAGAGGTCATCAAAAATTCATTTCCCACTTCTGGGTTGGCTGTTTTGGGTTCCAAAGTGACGATTCTTAAATTATATTTAATATAGTTCCTCTTCTAGGGGCATGGGTCTAATTGGAATTTAATTCTCCTATGTCAGCCTATCTAGAAGATTGTTCCCTAGTTTCATATAAAAGGAATTTTTCTCCTCTCATTTTCTCTAAGTCATGTGAAGCAATAACCATCAACTAAGTGATAAGAAGGATAATCTGAAGCACTAGGTGAAGAGAAACTATCATCAAGAAAAAATTTCAAGCATCCATTGTTCTACATATTTCCAAGCTTTCAAAGTGTTCAAGTTTTCCTCTCAAGCATTCAAGTTCCTCATTGAAGATCATGGATTCAAGCTTTCAAGCCTTTAAAGAGATTTGGTTCAAGAATTCAAGATTCATCATTCAAAACCCTAGGTCTATCCATCATGGTGGAGTGATCTTCCTTCAATATCCTTTGTGCATCCTCAAGACTCTCTCATTTCTCCCTTCAAGGTGGATTCCAAGCATACAATCATGGATTTTTACGGTTTCTAATTGAGTCTAAGCTTTCATATTTACATTCTTGTTTATATTCAAAATAAAATTGCATATCTATTAGAATATCATAGCTTCATTATTAGATTTAATTCTACTACTTGCAAGCATTATTTATTTCAATTATTGATTTCAAGGTTAATTCCTAAATCAGGGTTTGACTAAGGAAAATCCCTCCCCCCAACAAACAAACCATTTTTCTTGTAGGTACAGGTTTGGAACAACGGATTGAGATGAAGATTTGGATACCCTTTTCAACAAATTTCTGGGATCCAAAAGAAGAATTTCAATCTGAGACTATTTTGGTCAATTGGGACCTAGGGTGCAATTGAAATTTCTGGTAAATGATGACATTGACTTGAGGGTACAAATTGGAACTATCTCAGAACAGAAAAAGGTTTTTGGGTTTTGTTCATCTATATGTTTCTATCCTAGATCTGGTCTCAGATTTTCTAGAAACTCAACACAGGCTTCAAAAATAGCATTCTCCAGATCTGCAACATTTAAGGTTAGTACATTTCTCATATTCAATTCAATTAAATTTCTTAATCTTTCTTATCACATACTCTCTTCTATAAAATAGGAATTAGGGTTTCTCTCTTTAATCCATATCCTTAATAGGTTGATTCATTTATGTATTGATCCTTTCCTTAGGGTTAATAAATTTGGATCTTCCCTTTGAGAATTTGGGATTAAAGGAACAATCCTATTCCCTTCACACACATATTCATACATACATCTATAATATATACACATATAATTCTTAAATGTAATATTTTAGATATTATATTTTGGTGAACCCACGATAGACAACTCTTTCTTTTTTGGTGTTAGATGCTTTTCCTCTTTTCCTTAGAGATTAGTTTTTATACTAAATTAGTTTTCTTTTATGCTCTTGCATTTTAAAATGCAAAAAAAAATCTACATACTCATAAAAATATAAAAACACTTCTTTTATTTTATTCACTATGAAGATCTTTAAGATGCTTTGGGGGATGGCTATTTTTCTCATTATTCTTCTTTTAGAATCTCTCTATAGTAATTATTATGTTTATGAAAGTATCATTCATTTTATTATGTTTGTTAATCTGCATGTTTCACTTTCTTATGCTATTTTGAGTTTAACTAATACTAGTCTTCCTACTTTCAAAACTTTCATCAAGGATTTATGTAGTGGACTTATTATTCTTTTGGATTATGTGAAGAATTGGGTAGATGATACCCCACCTACTAATCTTCCTAATCCTATCATGCCTAATCTAGCTCCTAATCTAGCTCCTAATCTTCCTAATCCATATCCTATCAATCCTAATCTAATTCCAAATATTCCTATTTCTATTTCTCCATCTTCAATCCCTAGATCTTCCCACATTTATGATGGGGCTCAAGCTAGGGTTCATGATAATGATGTTTGAGAATTATTTCATTTACCTTCACCTCCCTATCCAATCCAGGATTATGTTAATGGGAAAAACAAGGAAACCTCTTCTAATCCTATCATTCCACCATACACAACATTTTATCATGAGCACCATAATCAATCTCCTCTTATCGAAGCTTTGCAAGATAGTTACACTACCGAATATACTATGGTGGATAAATAAGGCTATAAAGGTTTAGGGCTTGGTATCAATGAACAAGGCATTAAAAACCATATTCATTCATCTCCTAAACAAGATATCCATGGAATAGGTTTCCCACCTCCTACAATCAAGGTAGTGGATCTTAACCACCGTCCTCCTCTTCATGTTCTTCTTCCAACACCTTCTTTAGATCACCCTGATACTCCTCAAGATGTGGCTAAGAAAGTGTATGTCCAATTAATGAATTCTAAGAAAGAAATCTTTAAACCTATTTTTAAAAATGCTCTCTCTAAATACATATGTCCTTTCATTATATTAATAAACATTTACTTGTTTATTGTGTGCATTTCAAGTTATATGTTCAAGAAAGAGCTGCCTTGGGAAATATATCTCATTCCCATGCACCATTACAATTTCTTCATAATTTTGATATAGGGCATTCCCCAAATTATTCTATAAGTTAGATCATGGTTCTCCTCTTGTTCTTAACTGGGGGGCAAGAGGTATTTTATTCTAGTCTTCTAGGATCCATTTTTTTTCTCTTAGTATGTATTTTGTTTTGAGTTTAATTGGTTATTCTTTCTATATTATATCCCTATAAATTTTTATCATCATTCATGATATCTTTTCTAGGATATTTGTTTTGTAAATATATCTCTTTGTTACAATATCTCTTGATATAATTTGGTATATCCCTTGCTTTCACCCTTGGGGCGCAAGGTATTTTTCTTCTTCTTCTTCTATCTAAGGATATGCTTTCCTTAGCTTAGTGGCATTTGTTTATCATACAACATTATTTCCTTATAAAGATTCATGTTTTGACTATGGATACCCTCTTATATGGAGGTGATTGTCCTATGTCATCACCTCTTCTTTATTTTTCAAACTATTCTCTTGATAAACTCTTTCCTTTTCTTTGGGTTAGATTTTGACTCCATTCTGAGATTCCTCTTCCTCTTCATCGCAGGGGGCTAGATGATCGAATCTTGGGTCCCTCTTTTCTTTAGAAGATGATATTTTATCCTAAGCACTCCTCTATGGTGGGGGTCTTGATGATAATATCTCTTCCTCTTTGAGGATCCTTTTTCCATATGTGACATATCCATTTCACAACTATCTATGTTCTTAGAGGTAAGGGTCAATACTCTTTGCTCAGGATATAGTGTATATCGTTGTTAAATTGGATATCTCCTTACCTTGTGAAGTAGGTATCTTCTTTCTCTAAATTATCCTTCCTAGTGAGTAGTGATGATAATGTGGGGAAATATATAGGGTCTCCCTTATACTATGTTTTACATTAGTTTACATGTTACATGCTAAATCCTTGGAAGGTAACGCACATAAGTTGCTAAATCCTAAAGAGACACATTTTTATTTTTATTTTTTGCTAAATCCTCAGAAGGTAGCACACATAAGTTGCTGAATCCTGAAGAGATACGCATTTTAAATTTTACAATATGCTAAATCCTTGGAAGTTAACACACATAAGTTAATAAATCCTGGAAAGACACGCATTTTATATTTCCATAGTGATACAAGAATGTGGATCTATGGATATTTTAAAATCTGTCAGAAGATGCATTACAATTACAAAGCACAATTTATGGGTGAACCTATTGGGATCTCCCTCCTTGGTGATTCATTGTAAGGTGGGCATCTTACTAGGTGAGGTAATCACTTTCTATTTTCTCTCTTTCACTTTCATGCTAGTAGGATTAGATCATGAAGCTATGTTATCTGTAGTGTTTCTCTTGTCTTACTTATGTAATTATGTATGTTTTCTATGATTGATTTCTCTTTACTTCCATATCTTTATGCATGTATGTTGAGTTATAATCCTTGGTTCTAGGGTCTTGTGTCCTAGACTTAGTGATGTTCTACCTCGTTGCAATCCACCCAAGTCTTTCTTCTAAATTTACCGTGAGTATGTTCGATTTCCATACTCTCGCTAAAGTGGGGGCTTAATGTATCATCTTAAAATGGAAGAAATCCCATGTTAAGAATTTTTAGCCCTCCTTAGGGAGTTTTTTTTACCACCATCACATTTTCCCCTCATTTCTACATCTTCTCTTACTTTTATCTCTATTTAGGACCCTGATTGGGCCTCTCCGGACACCTCCCATCCCAACTAGCATGTTTTCCAGGGGTCCTGACTCCCTGGGTCAATGTCAAACTCGACCTTGACCTAGCTCAAGGATGACCTCGACCTTGACTTGGGTCCCCCTTTCAAATCTGGAAGTCTGTCAGCTATTGGAGGTCATCAAAAATTCATTTCCCACTTTCAGGTTGGCTACTTTGGGTTGCGAAGCGACGATTCTTAAATTATATTTAATATAGCTCCTCTTCTAGGGGCATGGGTCTAATTGGAATTTAATTCTCCTATTTCAGCCTCTCTAGAAGATTGTTCCCTAGTTTCATATAAAATGAATTTTTCTCCTTTCTCTAATTCATGTGAAGCAATAACCATCAACTAAGTGATAAGAAGGATAATCTCCAGCACTAGGTGAAGAACAAATATCATCAAGAAAAAATTTCAAGCATACATTGTTCTACATATTTCCAAGCTTTCAAAGTGTTCAATTCTTCCTCTCAAGCATTCAAGTTCCCCATTGAAGATCAAGGATTCAAGCTTTCAAGCCTTTGAAGGGATTTGGTTCAAGCATTCAAGATTCATCATTCAAAACCCTAGATCTATCCATCATGGTGGAGTGATCTTCCTTAAAGATCCTTTTTTCATCCTCAAGACTCTCTCATTTCTCCCTTCAAGGTGGTTTCCAAGCATACAATCATGGAGGTTTATGGTTTCTAATTGAGTCCAAGCTTTCATATTTACATACTTGTTTACATTCAAAATACAATTGCATATCTATTAGAATATCATAGCTTCATTATTAGATTTACTTCTACTACTTGCAAGCATTCTTTATTTCAATTATTGATTTCAAGGTTAATTTCCAAATCAGGGTTTGACTAAGGTAAACCCCTCCCCCCCAAAAAACAAAACATTTTTCTTGCAGGTATAGGTTTGGAACATCAGATTGGGATACCCTTTTCAACAAACTTCCATGAACCAAAAGAAGAATTTTAGTCCGAGACTCTTTAGGTCAATTGTGACATAGGGCACAATCAAAAATTTTGGCAAATGGTGACATTGACTTGAGGGTAAAAATCAGAATTGTCTTAGAATAGAAAAATATTTCTTGGTTTTGTTAATCTCTGTGTTTCTATTCCAAATCTGGTCTCAAATTTTCTAGAAACTCAACACAGGCTTCTGAAAATAGCATTCTTCAAATCTGCAACATTCAAGGTTAGTACATTTCTCATATCCAATTCAATTAAAGTTCTTAATCTTTCTTATCACATACTCTCTTCTATAAAATGGGAATTAGGGTTTCTCTCTTTAATCTATATCCTTAGTAGGTTGATTCATTTATGTATTGATCCTTTCCTAAGGGTTAATAAATTTGGATCTTCCCTTTGAGAATTTGGGATTAAAGGAACAATCCTATTCCCCTCACACACATATTCATACATACATCTATAATATATACACATATAATTCTTAAATGTAATATTTTAGATATTACAAGGACGTTCAGAAGTTTGTAATAAGTTGTGGAGTTTGTCAAGTTGCAAAGGGAGTGAGTCAGAACACTGGTTTATATAAACCTCTTACTATTCCTGAGAAACCTTGGAGTGATATCAGCATGGATTTTGTTATTGGCTTACCTAGGGAAACAAGAGGTAATGATTAAATATTTGTTGTCATGGATATATTTTCTAAGATGACACATTTCATACCATGTAAGAAAACATCAGATTCAGTACATATAGAAGATCTTTTCTTTAAGGAAATTGTTAGATTGCATGGATTACCGAAGAGTATCATTTATGATCGAGACAGTAAGTTTGTTAGCTATTTTTGGAGAACACTTTGGAAGAAGATGGATACTGAGTTGAAGTTTATTTCTACATTTCATCCATAGACTGATAGACAAACAGAGGTTGTAAACTAAATTTTGGGTAATTTATTAAGATGCTTAGCTGGAGACACACCGGGAAATTGGGATTTGATGTTGGCACAAGAAGAGTTCACATATAACAGTTCAGTAAATAGAAGAACTGGAAAGAAACATTTTTGAGATTTTTCATGGCACACAACAAAGAGGTATATTAGATTTGAGAGATATTGTTCAAGAAGAGAAAAGAAATGTTGAATCAGAGGAATTTACAAAATTTATGAATACATTGCATGAAGATGTAAAACAGAAGCTGGAGAAAAGTAATCACAAGTACAAAGACGGTGTAGACAAATCAAGAAGACACAAAAAATTTGAGGTTGGTGATGTAGTGATGGTTCATCTGAAGAAAGAAATATTTCCTATTGGAACATATGGTAAACTGAAGATGAAGAAATTTGGTCCTTGCAAAATATTGATAAGATTTGATAGTGGAAATGCTTATGAAGTTGAGTTACCTTATGAAATGGATATATCACCTATATTCAATATTTTAGATTTGTATGAATATCATGAACTTGATGAAGAAATGACAATACCAATTGATTATCCCAAGAAGAAAATAGAAGAAGTTGAGAAGATTTTGAAACAGAGAATTGGCAAAAGCACAAGAGGAAAGAATACAGGGAGTATCTGGTAAAATGGAAGAACAGGTTGATTGAGCACTCATCTTGGATTTCTTAATCTAAGTTAGATTCATTTTAGGTTATACCTGATACATGATTCAGGGAATCATTTCTATTTACCCTAGGTGTCTAATGCAGTATATTCTTGGGTCATTTGTAATCTTGCACAACCAAAAAGATGTTTATTTTAGTTCTTTAGTTTGTTCTCTATCGCTCGGGTTCTATTGCTCAGGTATGTTTTGTATCATGTTTCTTAGTTATGCTTTACCGATGAGTTTTGTTCATGACTTTACTAACTATTTTTGGTGATTCCTTTACTGACGGGTTTTCTGATGCTCGATTATGCTTTACCGACGGGTTGCTGATTTTTGGTAACCATCTGCCTGAGACATTTATTTTGGGAGTTGGATCTTTGGCCAACTTCTTCATTTAATTTTTTTTGCTAAGTTGATTTGGGATCTGTGTGGACCTAAATCTGGGTCTCTCTTTTGTATTTGAGTGTCAACTTTCTTGTTGGACTCTTGTATATATTTGGTTGTAGGTTCTTAGTTTTGGAGAAATCAAAGGGGCAAGAAAGAAAATGTTTAGATATTGAGATCAAAGGTATATGATCTCTATTATATGAAGAGATTATTGTAATTCATTTAATATATGGATGAAATTGGGAAGGCCTTATAGCCCAGCATGTAATGATTTTGATCAAGTTAATATAAAGGATCTCTATATTTTCTTCTCTCACTGTGTTGTTTCCAAATTGTTGGAAAGGTTAGTTGGTTTTGGGTGTACCCTATGCCCCATCATCGGTCCTCCTTGCATCACTAACTCAATATATCCTACCATAACCTTAATATTGATCACCGATCAAATATTTATCACTTATCACTCAAGAACACAAATAATGTAACCTATTAACAACTTTCTCTTAGCTCACTGGTCACCTATCCTACACACCGGTCACTCAAAGTAGTTCTAGCAATTTGCACTTTTATACTTCAAATGATCACATCTTCCTCATACGATCACTTTAGCAATAGGGGTCATAAATTAGATGTATCCTAAGACACACCTAAGTCTCCCCTCAAGATAGAAACCACTAAAAATCATTGCAATCCTTCATTCATTATAATTATGCTTGGAAACATACTAAGAACACAAAGTCAATAATTGACATCAATGACAACATCATATCTGATCATCCTATAATCAAATCTCATCATTAGATCTCTACAACTCACGACCATCACTGCATTAGATATGCCAACAATATCCCCCTTTGGCATTGATGGAAGCACTAAATGAAACACTCACTTCCTTACTTCCAAAATGATACATTATGCATTAAAATGTTTCCACACCTATATTTCACCTATTCTGCAATTAATACCCCTTTGAAGAAACTTCACACATTCTCCTCTTTAGCATACATTCTCCCCCTTTGACAACAAGGCCAAAGGTATCAAACACACCTGATATCTTCTCTACTAAACTTGGCTAACCAAAGCACATGACTAGATAGACTGTTCATCTTGAGGAGTAGCTCCACAACACCAATCCACAAAAAAGATATTCAATGAATACACTGGGCTTTAGGCAAATTCATATTCTTCTAATTGAACTCAGATAGGGGAATAACCCCCAACCTACCTCTTAGATACTCAAATGCATCCTTAGGAAATGGTTTAGTAAAAATATCAACAATTTTCTCCTTAGTTGGCACATACTCCAATCTTACCTCTTTTTGGTGTACCTGTTCTCTAAGAAAATAATATTTGATAGCTATATGCTTAGTCTTAGTGCGCATCACCATATTTTTTGAAATGTTAATATAACTTGTATTGTCCTAATAGATAACCACTGGTTTAGTTACCTTTTCTTTAATTCTTTCTAGAATCTCCTTGATCCATACTACATGTGTATAATTAATTGTAGCAGAAACATACTCAGCTTCAGTTATTGATTGAGATATACAATTATGCTTATTGCTTGTCCAATACACAAGCCTCTCACCAATAAAAAATTCACTTCCACTTGTGCTCTTCTAATCATAAAAATTAATTGCCCGACCAACATCATTAAACACATTCCAAGAGAAATCACCTTTATGTCCATACCAGCGACCATAATCTTCAATTCCCTTAAGATATCTAAAACTTCCCTTTACTAAAACCAAATGAGATTCCTTAGGATTAGAATAAAATATTTCCACTAATCCAACTTCTTATGCTATGTCTAGTAAGTTGTGCACTACATACTATAGCTTATCAATCATGGACCTGTAAAGTCTCTCATCCACCTCTTTAGAATCATATTCCTTTGATAGTTTGCAATTGGTTACCATAGGAGTACCAACCGGTTTTGAGTCTTCTAACCCAAAAGTCTTCAATATTTACCTTACATACTTGGACTTACTTATGTAGATACCATCTTTCATATGTTGATCCTACAATCCAATGAATAATTTAATCTCATCGGTCATTGACATGTCAAATGCTTTTATCATTTCATTGGCAAATGATCTTCTCATCTCTTCATTCCCACAAAAAATTTTATCATCTACATATATCATTGTAATCAGTAGCCTATCATCTTTCTCAATATTCAAATACATATTACTGTTATCACTTATCTTGATGAAACTAATCTGAATTAGATATGAATGCAAACGTTCATACCATGCCCTAGGTGCTTGATTTAATCCATACAAAATTTTATATAATTTACACACCTTTTCATTACCTTCTGAATTAGAAAATCCTTTAGGTTGTTTGATATGTACCTCTTCTTCCAAAACACCATTAAGAAAAGATGACTTAACATCCATACATTGAATCCTTTATAAGTAGCATATGCAATCAATATCCTTACTCCTTCAAGTTAGGTCACAAGTACAAATGTTTCAACATAGTCTAGGTCTTCCTCTTGTGCATACCCTTTGCACACCAATCTTGCCTTGTTCCTTACAACTTCACCTCTCTCATTCATCTTATTTCTAAAAATCCAATTTTTACCAATCATATTCTTGTCTGTCGGTCTAGGCACTAATGTACAGGTATTGTTCTTCTCAATTTTCTCCAATTCTTCTTCTATAGCTTTCACCTAATATTCACCTTTCAATGCATCTTTCATTGTTTTAGGTTCAAGTTACGATAAGAAAAAATAACCTTCTCTAGCCTTTCTTATTTTTAACACACCATCATTTTTGTCACCAATAATTTGGTTAGGGGAATGATTCAAGTTTACATACCTTGGTAATACCAGTTCAGATCTAGGAGTTTCTTCAACCACTGGTTTCATTTTCTCTTCATTGACTTATGTATCCTAATTTTTAGCATCTTGCTCCAACGGTTGTACATAAAAAAAACCCATGATAGACTTCTGGTTCCTTCTTACTGGATTTATCATTTTCTCATAAATTCATCTATTCTTACTTTTGCACTTTTCATTATCTTATTTGTTCTCCTGTTCAAGAATTTTTAGGCTTTTCTCTTTGAGGAGTATCCTAAGAATATCATCTCATCACTTCTTCGGTCAAAATTTCTTGCATTTTCACCTCTCTTTATGTAGCATCTACTCCCAATTTTTTTGAAATAAATTACACATGGTGATCAACCATACCACAAATCATAGGGAGTTTTGATTATACCTTTCTTTAACAAAACTTTATTAAATGTGTAAACAATAGTGCTCATTGCTTCTCTCCAAAATTTATATTCAAAAAACACCCTTATGCTCATTAATATCCTAGCACAATCAATGATAGACCTATTTCTTCTTTCAATAATACCATTTTGCTGAGGTGTTCCAGGAGCTGACATCTATCTTTGAATTCCATGTTCTTCACAATATGTAATCAATTCTTGTGAATTATACTCACCTCCTCTGTCAGATCTAATACATTTCAAGGTCTTAGTGATCTCCTTCTCCACTCTAGCTCTGTAGATCTTAAATGTGTAAAAAGTTTTAGATTTATCCCTAAAAAATATAACCCAGATCATTCTAGAATAATCATAAAAAAAACATGGAATATCTATCACCATAGTAACTTTGAGTTCTCATTGGACCACATAGATCGGTATGAACTAGATCAAAAATACTTCTAGAAGAATATTTTTTACTAATGAAACTCGAACTAGTTAACTTCCCAAGCTGACATTGTTTACACATTACATTGTCTAGTTTCACTAGGTTAGGAAAACCTCTCATTAACTTCATCTTACTAATTATGATAAGGTTATTAAAATGTACATGACAAAACCTCTTATTCCCTAATCAAAAATCTTCTACCTTAGCAATTATACAACTCTTAATAGTATAATTCAGATGGAACAAGTTACCTCTAGTTTGTTCATTGATAGCAATCAACTCTCCTGATTTTCCATAATCCTCCAACTACCTCCATTAAACTCCAATCCATATAATTTTTTATTCAACTAATAAACACTTAACAAATTGTATCTCAGACCAGCAACCTATTAAACATCATCACAATTTATTTTATCATGCAAAGCAATAGATCCTTTACCTATTATCATACAAGGAGCATCATTCCTGAATCTCACCAAGCCTCCATCACATTCTTCCATATTGATGAATTTTCTTCTATCACCAGTCATATCATGAGTCTACCCAATATCAATAATCCATTTACCACTATGATTCATGTTAGAAACCAAATCTTTCTCACCTTTTTCTGATGGTTCTTCCTTTACTGCAACAAACATGATTTCTTCTTCATTTCTTCCATCAAATTCATCATTGGTAATGCCTTCCTTATCTAGGTAACATACTTTACTATTTTTATCCTTGAATCTTCTTGGCTTCTCCTTCCTATCATTGTCAAGACATCTAGAAGAAATACATGTCCATTTTTTTTCTTCAGGAAAAGCATTTCAAAAGTAACTTACCCTTATATTTACCTTTCCCTCTAGGCAGCCTTCTACCAAATAAAGCTTCCAATTCCTCCAGTTCTCTTTCTTCAGATAAGATAGATTCATAATAATTAGGATAACATGTTGAGGAACTATTATTTATATTCTTTCCTTTCCTATATGGTGCAAGAGTCAATGATGATTGGAAAATAGCTTCAACTTTAGGCATACTAGTATCAGAATTGTTTAACTCAAATGTAGTTAATTTCCACATTAATTCATCAAGAGTAACAATAAAAGTTCCTAGAGATCTGAGCTCTTGTATGGCTGAAACCCTAATAGCATACTAAGGCAATAAATTTGTCAGCATTTTTCTTACCACATCCTCCTTAGGAAGATTACCACTAGCACCTCAGATAGAAGCAACAACTTCTTTGATTCTCTGACTATAGTGTGCAATGTTCTCATTTTATTGCATCCTCATATCATCATACTTTCCTCTCAAACTATCAACCTTTGAATTTTTCACATGTAGATCTCCACCATATATTATTTTCATATTTTTCCACATCTCATTAGCAATATCCAAGTCTTTGATATCAACATACTCTGCATTTGAAAGAATATTAGCAATAGCTTCCATAGTAGAATTATGTTCTAACATTTACTTCAATTAATCTGTAGTCAGGGCTCCTAAAGGGACAATATATTTAGTAACCACATGATCCCAATACTGATAAACCATACCTTTCAGATAGAGCTTCATCTAACTACACCATACTGAATAGTCACTCTTGTGAAATTAGGACCTTCCTTTCTCATCATCTCTAGATATTTACCTCAAGCTATTAAGCTTCACCACAATAGAGGACCAAAGCTCTGATACCATTTTTTAGTCTTGAGGTTAGATGAGTGAGAGGAGGGGGGGGGGGAGAATCTGTAATCACCAAATAATCCAAAATTTTCTATCTTAAAACTTAAACAAACATTCATAAGATTAACTTTACTAACAATAAATGAAAATCATAAGCATCCAAAATCCATCCAAAAAATTGACACACATATTTATCTCATGGAAATCCAAATAGGGAGAAAACCATGGTGGGGATTAGTATCCACTAAATGTTGTACTCTTCTAAAGTATGCCCTCTGAGGAGCTTAACCCTATAAAATTTTTACAACAACACTGTTAGGTTCTACTCAGTTAAGGGATTTACCTTAGGTTTGTTAGGATATTTACCCTATTAAGAGTAGCCTTGTTAGAGGACTTTAAACACTTGAGAAAGTGTCACCTTGTTAGAGGATTTACAACAAAAGATCTGTTAGGAACAACCCTGTTAAGGGATTTAACTAACTGCAATTGTTAGGGAACAATATAAAGAATGATCTGTAGAACATCACTACCTCTACTTGCTCACATCCACTAAAGCACACAATATCTTCTCAACACAATTAACTCTTCCATGGATTGATTGCAACTCACACTTTACACCGCACTTATTCAACACACGATCAACACTCTTAACCTTCAACTTCCTCCATTATATACCAAACTTTTAAGTCCACCGCCCTTATCAAACCCTAAATTAGAATTTCAAAACATCTCGCTCAAATACAATGTTCCACATAACAAATTTAAATGCATAAACCATTTTCCAAGACCGCATCAACAAATACAATGATTTACATAGAATTTTGTGTCAAGGAGTCAAACAAATTTTGACTAAACACAAGCTTCCTCAAGAATCTTCTCCATATGCTAGCATTGAGAACTGTGATGCCAGATAATCACCTCTAATCATGAAGACATGTCATCAGATCATGACTAACTCAATCGATCGCACCACAAATTTAACATTGATTACTGATCAAATATTTGTCACTTACCGCTCAAGAACACAAATAATGTAACTTGTTAACAACTCTATATCTACTCACCAGTCACCTATCCTACACATCAGTCACTCAAATTAGTTGTGGTTGCAATTGTAGCATCTAAATATTATTTCCCGCCATATCCCATGACCACATCATAAGATACAACACAGATTTGAAAAGACATTCAAATCATCTATCACCTATCATTAACTATTCTAGTAATTGCACTATTATGCTTCATTAGATCACAATTTCCTCATACGATCACTTCAATAGTAGCAGTCATAAATTAGACATCTTGAGACACACCTAATTCTCCCCTAAATATAGAAACCACTGAAACTCATTGCATTCCTTCATTCAGTATAACTATGCTTGGAAACATACTAAGAACAAAAAGTCAATAATTGACATCAATGATAACATCATATATGATTATCCTGTAATCAAACCTCATCCTTACATCTCCAAAACTTATATATTGATACTGCATCAAATATGCCAACAAGAACATCAGACACATTGAAGGATTTGAAGACATCATGAGAAGACAAAGGAGGCTCCTTCAGAAAACTAACACATCCCAACATTTATGCAAAATCATGGAGCGTCAGTCATTCCTAAATTAGTGGGAAAACTATTTATTTGTGCAAGTTGGAGTTACATATTACATTGTGTTATCTTTCTCCAACAAAGATAACTCAAGTTACCAAATAATTTTAATGTGATTGCATGATTGTAGCATGTATTTTTATCATTAGTAGTGATTTGTTTGAATAAACTAATGAGAAATCCCTTCATTCACGTTCATAACTAAGAGATTTTCTAAAATCAAGCACTCAAAAATAGTCAAAGATGAAGTCCTAGTAAAATGACCATATCTCACTCGTTTCTTAACAAAATTAAAAAATTTAAGATAATCTAGAAACTAGACTTAAATATCTATCTTACATCTTTTGAGTATTTGGTGTAATTCTCACAGGAAAGGTAGAGGTTGTGATTTAATATGATTAAGACAGAGTGGTGTAATAAATGACAACAATTTCTGTTAAAAACACTCTCACAAAACAACAATATCTATACCATTTCTTAATAAAATTGAGAACTTCAAAATGATCTGGAAAATAGACAGAAAGGGACACAAAAAATTTGAGGATTTGGCATGAATCAAAAAATTGAAGGAGAATCTAAGGACTAAAATAGATTGAAGTTAGAGTGGCAATATGGAGGAAAACAAATTCAATTTTCTCATAGTTCTTTATATAATCCCTTAAAAATAGGATATTAGAGCCAAATTATTATTATATTGGTTGGGAAAATATAGAATATGTATTCTATAAATACTTTGTAATAATTTGAGCAAAGGGGGGATTAGTAAGGTTGGTTTTAGCCTGAGGAAATATGATAGACTAGTTTCATTTGTAGCTACAATGGAATTTCCAATTTCCTAGAGTAAATTCAATTTGAGGAAGTATTTCATTTCCAGCAAGTGTAATTCAAATTAGTCTTTTTAATTCCAAAAAGTTTCAAATATATTATAAATTTCCTTTCATGCAAGTGTTCTCTAGATTAGGTATGAGTTCATGCAAGTGTAGTGTAGAATAGACTATCAAATAAGTTTTCTTAGTTCTCTTTTTCATACAACCATGGACACTACTCTGGATTGATAAACTAAATTATGAGGATTACAATGACTCCATCAAGGACTAGGTCATTTTCTTTAAAAATTGGGTCTAACATCCTTTTTTCAAACCATCTCTCGACAACTCCTTAGTGATGTGTGAGGGAATTATGGGCTTGTTCATATTTTTCTGATAGGTTTATAAACTCTACCAACCTCACATTCGTGGCACTATCCTCCTAAAATTATATTTAATTAAGGAGTTGTAGAGATGAAATCTCCATCAAATCTAAAAGGACTACTTCCTTCCCATAAACTAATTCATATGGAAAGGTCTTGAGGACCTGTTTCAGAGTGATTTGATCTATCCATAGTGAATTTTGGAGGTGTTTATGTCACTCCCATTAGTGTTCTGAGCCAATTATTTTTATAATTCTTATCAGGTTCATGTTCATTGAATTAGCTAGCCCATTTACCTAATGGTTGTAATCACATTAAAATGGTCATCTAAACCCTAGAACCCAATGGCAACAATTAATCAAGAAACCCTAATCTTGATAAACCCTAAATCCTAAATCAAATAGATAATTCCCCAATCTATCTAATCTGACCTAAACCATAGGTCTTAATCAATCATCATACTTGATTAACTAATTAATTCCTGAAATCATAATACATTGGCAAATAAACCTTATGTTAATTATTTAATTAATATTCCAATATATTAATTAAATAAAATTACAAATTTGTCAATTAAATCAAAAAGAAATTAAATTAATTATAAAAAACAAAAATGTGCATTCAAAACCATTTAAATTATTAAAAATGCATATAACATGATCAAATCCAGTCAACTGATTACCAAATTGGAAACAATCCAGTTCTACTCAGTTAACTGATTCTTATCTATTTATCATTTTGGAAACATTTCAGTTAACTGAAAATGGATTTTGGAAGTTTCCAAAATAACTGATCAGTTAGTTAAGTCAACTGAATCTTTTGACCAATAAAATTGCTTGCACATGGATTGTGCTTCTTCAATCGAATATGGGCCACTCTTTTCTTTCGATCTCGACTGTCAATTCGAGAGAGAATTCTATAAAATTGAAGCTCATTTCCTTCACGAAGGATCATAGCTTTTGCATTATTGTTATTATACTACATTTTACTCTCAAGCATATTCTAGCTTTCTTGTATTTTTAGCTTTCAACTTATTTATCTTTAATTGTTATTTTAATTTGTTTAAGCATGCAAATCTTAATTTTAGAGCATATTTTAATTTGGGCTTTAAAATGAATCAATCACACTTTAATTTGGTGCTTTAAAACGAATCAATCACATATCATTTGGTGCTTAAAATCAACCTAATTAGCTTTGATTAACAACAATATGCATTTTCTATAATCATTTAGATCAACTAGATTTAGATTTCAAATCCTTCATTTAGGATATTAGTTTAGACACTCAGCCAGGGATGACATGAGAGCAAGCTCATACTCCTGCCTACTAGAAGGCAATAGATCGGTTTAGGTTAGTGTAGTTGTTTATTGTTTTTAGATTTCTTGTTTTCTAACCCACTAACCATATAATGGTCTATTGAAGTGTGTTTTTTTCATGCAGCTGGCAGGTACCTATTTTCACATGCACATTTCTAGAACCCACTGTGGGGCTTGATTTTCACTTTGAGCTAAACACCCCTTTCCATGTGAATTTTGAGAAAAATTGAGTCCACCACCATGTCCAAGTCATTGTTTCAGTTCAAAATGACTATAAATATGCCCATACTCACCCAAAATTGAATCTGTGGAAAAAACATTTCCTGAATAGGTTGTACAACCTTGGAACATAAACCGAGGTAGATTCCCAGAACGTAGACCGAGACAACCTTTGCTTTCTGTTATAAAAAAGTTTTGGGTTCAACTTCATAACCTTCTAGTTATTTTTATCCTACTATGGTTTAGCCTATGAGTTAAGTTTTTATTTCATCCTATGCATACAAGGAGAAACACCAAGCTCAATTCCTACTAATCCCATTGCTTTGCTTTTGTTTTGTTAAACTTTGTATAATAAGATAGATTTTACTTAAAAATCCATGAATGTGTGACTAATCTTCTCCATCCCCTTCACTTCACCTCCAAACCACCACCTGCCACTCCCCTCTATGCATCCCTTCCAACTTCAAACCTTGCTGCGCTCACCACACGTCTCCCACCACTCCACACACTTTCCCCATCCACAACCTTACGCCAACCTTCCCTAGCCACAATACCCTGTGCTTATCCCTCATAGTCCCCAACCACTTTCCTCCACCACTTCCATCCACCGCTTCCCCAATCACTTCCCTCAACTGTTTCCTCCACCCACAACCCTCTACTTCCTCCCCACCACCTCCCTCTGCAACAAACCCCATGCCCATGCTTCCTCAACAAAAAACCCAATAAACCTGCCTGTAGCAATCCACCTACCCGTAGAAACCCAGCCCCCCCACCACCTCTTCTCGACCCTCATGTAGCCACTACCAACCTTCTCTACCTCCCCACCACAACTCCTTCGCCGCTCATCCTCAGCTCAACCCGAGCCTTTCCCGCTGCGCAAAACTAACATCTTAAAATTAACACCCATCAAACCATCAAAACATGAAATATTGGCTTTTGGGTGATAGCTTTGAGAATGTCAATTTTAACCCTGTATTCTACTGACATCAATAGGGGTTTTAAAAATCTTTCCTTCACCATATGCATTTTGGTTTTTACAATCTAACTTTAAACGACCATAACTTGCTCATATTTAGTCCAAATTGACTCCATTTTTTTTAATTTTGGGTAGATTTTTGAAAGATCACTATGGTGGAGTTATTTTCTATTTTTGGTTGCTGGATTTCTCATTAATTGTATATTTTGATGACTATACCTACCTGATCCCCCATTTTGCAGCTTCCAAAACCTTGTATGGGTTCATACAGTAACGTTTTTGGGTGCATGTTTTTTGAAAGTGCATTATTTTTTGTCTAGTTTCTAAATATGCAATCCATTTTTCTAATTTTTTGGATTTTCTAATGCTTACGAGTTTTGGGCTTTGTTTTTCTTTGGCTTATCTTGTTGATTACAACCTAAGAGTTGTTTGCAGGACGTTGAAAAAGAAGAATAAAAACACATAATACTAATGAATCATCTTACAAGTTGCCTTGATCAAAAAAATGCTAAACATTTTGCTTGCATATTGTTTTTTTTTTATTAAAATAGGAATGCACATGCAAGACTTTTTAAAATGAACTTCTATCTAGTGTTTTAGGGATGGAAATAATCTCAGGAAACTATGCTCTTGCCCTTTAGGGATGATCAGAAATCCAGAAACATTATTGTCATTTTCTTATGTGTCTAAAGTGTCTTATAGTTTTGTAATCCCAAGGAATTGCATGGATGTATCCTCTCCCCTCGCCTTCATGGATCTTGGGTGAAAGATAAATCCATAGAAATCCTTTAGTGTGGCTACCTCCCGAGAGCTTTAATAGAGCCAGTGAGAGTGGATTTCCCAACCGGCAATAGGCTAAAGCCAAGTCCTTCCAAACCGGTATATAAAAATGTCCTTGTGATTAATCTCACAGTGAACATGTGTTGAATATGCTATACCGGGAAGAAGATCTCCCTCAGTACCCTTATGGTGCATAAAAATCTATAGAACATAAATTTTGTAGGTTGGGAGGCCTCCATAACAGAGCTAATCTACCACAATTATAACCACCTAAATGGATGCCTTAATTAAAAACCTTTGTTGTAGTGACTAAAATCCCTCTATCTACTAGCATAGAAGGTCAAAGACTGACTAAGACATCCCACATTTTCACAGCTCTTAGTAGAGAAATGGTCCCTTGGGAAGTGATTACCCTTGGGATTTGAAGCTTGGTGTGCCTGAGAAGTGAGTTCACTGTAAGGAAGAGCCCATGCCTCCAAGCTTCTAAGTTGTCCACTATGAGTAGGCATGGCTGAACTTTGGTTCAAGTGGGAATTCAACAGATATTGCCCTGTCTTACCTAGGATTGTGGTGTGTCTATTATTTTTTACACCAAACATTCTTCTTGATGTGTCTTGTGTGAGTGAAACATCAAAACAAATAGACACCAAAACATTCAAAATAAACATCCAAACACTCAAATGATTCAAAATTTTCATTCTTAGGTGTTAAGTTATCAACTCATGTTTGATTTTCTGCATCCACTATCAAAACTCTAGGAATTAGTTGAATTGCTATCCAATTTTGTCTTCCATCACACTGTTTCTATCTGGATTTTGTCAAAATCTGTGTTCTTACCAACATCATCACTAGTTTGTCTTTGACTTCAATTTGTTGACACTCTGACTCACTTGTTGTTTCGAGGTATGAATTAGTTGTGCTGGTCCAAGGGTAAAAGTACAAACCTGTGTCACACTTTTATAAAGGAAAAGGACCACAACATGCAAACTGTTCAACTTTAACGACATAAAAGGTGGCATTTTTATTTAGAATTTGAGGATGATGTAAACTAAAGAAATGTGTAAAATGGATTAATTTTATGTCTATAATTTAAAAAAAAAAATTTGAACAAGAATGTACATAGTTTTTTAATTTTTGAAGTCCATTTTTCCATTGCTGAAAACTGCTGAAAATTTGGGGTCTAGTTCCCTCCAAACAAGTATATGCAAATAATCTATTTTCCCCTGATTTCAAAATATGTTATGGATAAAATGTATAGCTAGTGCAGAAAAGAAGAAAGATTGGTTTTCAATGTATATTTTCTCCGTTATAACTGCTCAAAGTTGAACTTATCTGAAATCGAYAGTTTTCACCTCCCTCCAAATTTCCCCTATCAAATCTACACCATTCARAAAAAAATTACATATTCTWGAAGAGGASTCTCTCCTCTAGTGTTAGATATAAATTTTAAATTTTTTTGATATGATTTACTATTTTTTTTATTTTTTTGAAGCAACATCTTCTCGAATGTTAAAATACCTACTTGTATTTTGAAATTATAATATATTAGATCTAATCAAAATATTATAAAATTTATATGAAAATAACTTGACTCTAAGCTCTACAAAAGGGTATTTTTTATATTTTTTAAAATATCATTAAAAAGAGTAAGGGTTATTGAAACATCAATTTTCTGAAATAATTTTATTTCTTTGGTAATTGGTATAAAACATGCATTTAATAAACATTTCCAATTGGAAAATTTTAACCACTTATCTAGCTTAGTTAGAATGAATCTAGCTAGACTGTATGTTTGACAAAAATTAAATTTTATTTAGAAATACTCAAATTTAGCTGTGCTGATAAGTGGTCCTGAAATGTGACACAACTTTATGCTTTTACCTCCAAGTTACCCATTATCTATTTTGATCTATCATCTTTGATTGTGTTGTCCTTATCCTGAGTTGCAAGAGTAGGCTCATTAACCTTGAATCAAGATTGGAGTTGTTTCTTCTCTCTCAGTTGGACATTATCTCTCTTGTCCTTTGGTATTGGACTTAGTCAATAGGTTAGATATCACTTTGGCACCTATCAGTCAATCTATCGATTCATCATACCTTCTCTTCAATCTCCTAAGAAAGTGCATCAAGACAATATTATAATGTCTAAAAGCAAGTGGGATAAACCTTATGGTCCTAACAATGAGAACGGAGCTATTCTTATGGCAACTTTATCAAAACAACTTGCAACTTTCAAATTTGAACTCCAAGAATTAAATGGGGAAAAGGATACACAATCTGACAAATCCTCATTAAGATCAACCTATCCTTTTCTATTTTATCATGATTCTCACATCTCTCCACTTCCTTCCAACATGGATAAATCTTGGTACTACAATCTATCTTTGATCAAGAGAATGTAGAGGAAACTATGACAGAATTAGATGAAAGTCTTTTCTATCTGCAAAAGAAAGATATTGCAAGTCAAGAAGCATCTAATTATCCTTTAGAGAGAGTCTTTACTCCTTTGGGACAATCTTGTAAATCATCATTGAAATAACTTCTTGAGAATTATCTCATGACATTACCTCAAGTCACATCATGTGGATTGAGATTCTTTAATCCCTATTGTGCATATCATCGAAGCGATGAGCATAAAACTTCATCTTGCATGGAGTTGAAACATAAAATCCAAGATCTAATAGATGATGGCATAATCAAAATGGAAAATCCTAATGATTCATCTAATCTCAAGCATTATCAATATTAGGAATCCATGTCTAGCAATGGTTCGCATATCACATCTACTTATTCCACCATTCCTCCATCTCCTAAAGCTTCAAAACTAGCCACACTATCTTTATCAATAATTGAGCCTAATGATGACTATGTCTACCCTCAAGGACTACCTCTAAAAGAGATCCAAGCTAATCAACATATGTCTGCAAGTCTTTCTCAGGATTTAAAGATCATAGACCCAAAGCTTCCATGTGCTTCAATGCCTTTCATGCCTAGTCAAAATGATAATCCATCAGCTTTTCAAGAATCTCTGATGCAGATCAAAACTCCTACCTTTTCCTTAGAGGTGGCTCCATGTCAAGAGGGCACTCCATGGTGTGAAGAACCAAAGATTAGTAATTATCAAGATCAAGACACCATCCATGCTTATCCAATGGTTGACCAAAGTCACACATCTCAAGAGTCTCATGATGATCCTCTCATCCCCTTCCATGTCTTCCAAAAAGATAGCCCTCCATCTCCCAAGCAAGATCAAGATATCTTTTATGGCATCTCTAATGAGCCTATTGAAAATCAAGAGAAAATTACCCTTTCTAGACCACCTAAAGATCCTTGTCAATATTAGAGCATCCCATCATCCCGTTGTCATGTTCTTCCATATCTAAAAACCATCATTCCTCTTTTGTATAACAATAAATCCCATCCAACTTTCATTGCTCCTATCAAAGCTATTCATGCACCTACTGACATAAAGATGAACTCAAAAGAGAAGAGCCTTGGTCATGTAGCTCACTCTAAAGATGTTGATATCCCTTCCACACCTTATATACCTCCATTTAAACATAAGCACCATCATTCTCCATCCTCCAAATCCATCCTTGGTCCTTATATTCAAAGTCTAAAACTGTTAAACCTTCCATCTATATTGGGTCCTTATATCCCCCATCTACCATGCTTGTCACTACTAGCTTGTCATCCACTTACCCTATCCCCTATCAAGATCAACAAAGACATGCATCCTTTAACTCTCCCTATAAAACCATCTATATAAACCATCCATATCATCCTTATTCATCCATAGTTCCCAAGTCTTTTGGAAGCAATTTGGATGTGCAATGAAGAAATCACAAATACAAGAATCTACTTACATATAAAAATCACTATGTCGCATCTAATCGACATGTGACTACAAAGGTCCACTGAACAAAGAATGAAATAAAATAAAATATGGGTTTCTAAATCCATCATGGATGAATTGCGTTCTAAATCATTGAAAAGAAAAAGAAAATCAAAAGTTATGTGGATTCTCAAGTATCTTCTAAAGGACTTGGATACAAAAAGAAAATCAAAAGCTATTTGGATTCCCAAGCCTCTCTTAAAAGGCTTGAAAAAAAAAAAAATGCAGAGTTGGCATACAAGCTTCCAAAGTCTTCAACTTCATCTCTATCTAAACATCTCCCATCTTCTAACTCTATTTTGGGTCCTCATGTCCCAAAATCCATTACCTTGAATACTTAATCCATCTTGGGTCCTCATATACCAAGATCCATATCAGCTCATGCATCAAAGCCTCAAGCTGTTCCATCCACTTTTCCTCCATCTATCCACTACCCTTCAAGGGGTGTGTCAATATTGATCTTATCACTATACCCTATCCAATATCTTTCACCTACCAACTCCCCATACATCCTATATCCTTCTATTCCTCTTATCCAGTCCATCATATAAATCCTTGGCTACCATCTTCCTTATCCTCCATATCATTCTTCTCTACCATCACCTTATCAGCATCTTTGAGCATACTTTCAGTGGCCTTGGCCCATCATAGCATATCCTTCAAAGGAATACTATCCAAAGAGAAAGAAGCTTAAGTTCCTCCATAAAATCAAAAGTACAAAAAAAAATTAAAAAAAAAGTGCCTTGCTAAAAAATGGTAAATAGGCACCTTGGTAGTAAAAGTAAAGACAAATCAATTCGTCCTATGGTGAAAACCACTTCTTGTGGTGCCTTGGATAAGTACCATGATGAAAACCTAGCAAATAGGCATCATGTGTAATTCTCCCTACTTGCACTCTTCACTTGGGGAAAATTTCCTTCCATGTCATCTTATCCATCATACCTTACATCTAGCTATCTCATGAACATCCATGTTGCTTCTGCTGATCTTGAAAAGGTTGGCCTATCCATGAAAACTATGAATCCTGAAATTTATTTTCCTTTCCATCAGCCTATTCACTTGCTCTCATCCATGGTATCCTATCATGATCTTTCTTATCCCAAGCCTATCCTTCCTATCTCTGAGCATTTCTTCCATAATCCAAACCATTCACTTATACCTCCATCACCCCTTATCCTGATTGCATTCTCACAGCTATATCCTATCCTATCTTATCTAATTGACCCCTTGGTCTTGATCAAAATGAATAAAAAAAATGCAAAATAGTTTCTCAAAAACTTCTTGACATGTCCACTCTTTTGGACCACATACTTCTCATGACATTAGGTCATTATCCTATATGCTATCCAGCACCACTCCATGAGCCTACATTTCAATACTCTTTTTTCCCTAGCTTAGGTAATCTTGAGGAGACTATCCTTGAGGGTTGTGTTTACAATCTTCTTCCATCATTGCTTGTTCATCTCATCCATCAAATTTCTAATCCATCTATAATGTCCTACACCTTGCTAGACATTGGGAGAAAAATAATGTGATCTTTCTGGAGATCGGTTAATCTCTAAAAAATATAAAAATTGTAAAATTCCTGAAAAGATGATCATCTTGGTGAAAACCTAGCAATGCTATATCTATCGCAACATCACTCAGCTCTGTATAGTTGCTTTACTACTTTCCTGCCAGGTATCAGGACAATCTAACCTAGATTACTGAGAGTCAAGATTTGTTCTGGAGATGACCCTTGAAAGCTCTTTTAATCAGTTTCTGGGTGACCAACCTAGATTTCAGAGAATCAAGCTTCATTCTAGAGATGATTCTAAAACTCAATTTAACTAATATCTATGAAATCTAACCTAGATCTTGGGGTACCAAGCTTTATTCTAGAGATAATCCTAAAAATCCCTATTGCCTATCTTTCAATGAACAGGTATCGGGGCATCCAACCCTGACTCCTAAAGATTGAGCCTCATTCTGGGGATAGGTGATAATCTATTAGGTATCTAGGAAATCTAACTCAGATTCCTAGGAGTCAACATGCTCTCAGTTACCTCTAAGAAACCAACTTACATGGATTGAAACTAGTCGTACTCTAAGGGCAACCTTCTTGGTCTAGGGGGTACTGCCCTATTTCATTTTGGGATTTATTTTGCATCAGTCACCAGTGGTTCTCACTGCATCTACCTACTAATGCCTAGCTATTACTAAGATCTCTCTACTTAAGAATCTCTCTCATGTCAGTCACTATTGGTTCTCACTGTGTTCGTGTACTATTGTCGTGCTGATGAGATTTCTCACAAATGACATATATCTACATTTTGACATCAATCCATTAAAGTTGGAGTTGTACTCAATGCTCTATCTATCGATGCTCAGTCTTGGCAATTCTTTTACTTCATTTGTATAAATCTTTCAATCACTTTTGTCACACTCTGGTTCTTCTAATAACCCTCCTTACTTGAAACGGCTCCAAAATTATAACTTGGGGGCAACCAAATCAATTGTTTCCTCACAACATGAGTCAAGTCAGTCACCACTAGGGGCATGGGTCCCCAATCTGATCACATATTTAGTCAGTAATCTTATCATTTGTGAAGGACAACTCACTACTGACACAAGCAATAGGTGTTTCTCAACACCACAATCAACAGTGTTTCTTAACACTATCTTTGGACACATCTATGTTTCTTCACACACATTATATATTGCAAAACATAAACAACAGATTGATAGCAATCAAAAATATAGCACTCACAAGCATGATGGTGTTTCTCAACATGTCATACATGTACACATCTAAAAAATTTGAAACTAGCTGAAGTATGTTGAACTTCTATTTGTATGTTGTCTATTCTCATTGATTTTTGTTAATCTTTTCTTTGTCTACTATTTTTTTGTGTGGTCTCGATGATTGTACAACATTAAATAAATAGGGTGTATGTGGTAAGACCTCCTGCATTAAGGTGGAAAATCCTCACATCCATTGATCCTATTTATTTGTATGCCAAGGTGAGGTTGGAACTATCTCCTTGATTGTTATTGCTCTGCTTGTTTACGCAAGATGGAAATCATGGTTATCTTGGCTTTTGAATGCCTCGCTACTAGTGTACTCTTGCAATATCAACTAGAAAAATGTTCAGGTCATCTTGTCTTTTGTGCTCCGATGCTTACATTAGTTTCTCATTTCTTATTCGATGAAATTTATATTCATATTCTTATGTTTGCAGTGGCACTAGTAAGGATTGTATCAACTCTGATGTTCCAAAAAAATTCCCAATGATGAAAATTTTCAATGCTAAAAGTTTAGTGACTACACCTTAGGTTGCATTCACATTAGTCTTGCATCTACATCTACATCTTCTTGGTGTTGAAGTCTGCATAATATCAATATCTCTCTCCAATGTGAAGGATTTGAGGTTCTTATCGATCAATCTTTCTTTTTCCAAGTGGTCAGTTGTGCGTGAACATGACACCCCTTGCTAATTCAACTATCCTGATTCTATTTTTAGGATCAAAATTGTAATCTGAAATTGACCACTTGCACAACTAATGGAAATCTCTCATGATTTTCTTCTAATCAATCTATGTATCATACTTTTGGTCAATATCAGTCAAACAAGACCTCTCATCAAGTACATCTTCTGTCCTAACCACTTAGGACCTCTTGCTAATCAGATCATCTTATTCTTGCATCATGTTATCAATCGAATTGCTTCTCATCACTAGGGCACCTATCCATATTTTTCTTTCACTCTCGAGGGGGCAGGATTAGGACATCAACATTCCAGTGATCATATCCTCAATCAAAATCCCATCTCTAGGGGCATCTTAGCTTCATTGCATCAAATCAAGTTGAGATCATCTTAAAATCAAAGGCAACCTAATCAATGGTCTTATACAGTGGTGAATACACTTGAAACTAGACAAGATTGGTCTTATATGGGATATTCATTATTGAAACAAGATACATTGATAAAATTGGCTTCATCGCTTCAAATTAAATCAATTTTCTTGCTGATCGAATCTCTTAAGGGCAATCGGTTTCACCACTTCAAATCAAACTAGTTATTTGTTCAAACCAATCAAAATATTTTAGAGCTCCTGAAAGATGTTTAGTTTCATCGCTTCAGATGAAACTAAGCATTCTATTTATATATTTTGATTGATCTTCATCCAATCAAGCTCGAAGTAGTTCTTCTTATTCAAAAGAATGGTTTCATTGCTTTAAATCAAACTATTATGGATCTTCTCGCTAACATGTCTTTGAATCAATGCATTGATCACACATCAATTCAAAGAGGGGCAAATTTAATCACATAAAAATGATCATCTAAACCCTAGACCCTCAATTGCAATAATTAATCAAGAAACCCTAATCTTGATAAACCCTAAGTCCTAAAACAAATAAGCAATTCCTCAATCTATCCAATATGACCTATACCCTAAGTCTTAATCAATCATCATACTTTATTAATTAATTAATTCCTAAAATCATAATACATTGGCAAATAAACCTTATGTTAATTATTTAATTTATATTCCAATATATTAGTTAAATAAAATCACAAATTTGTCAATTAAATCAAAAAGGAATTAACTTAATTATAAAAAAACAAAATTATGGATTCAAAATCATTTAAATCATTAAAAATGCATATGACATCATCAAATCCAGTCAACTGATTATCAAATTGGAAACAATCTAGTTCCACTAAGTTAACTGATTCTTATCTATTTATCATTTTGGAAACATTTCAGTTAACTGAAAACTGATTTTGGAAGTTTCCAAAATATCTTATCAGTCAGTTTAGTCAACTGACTCTTTCAACCAATCAAATTTTTTGTACATGGATCAATCAAATTTTAATTTGGTGCTTTAAAATGAAATTATTTGCGCATGGATCTTTCAACTGACTCTTTCAACCAATCAAATTGTTTTCACATGGATCAATTGTTTGCATATGGGCTTTAAAATGAATCAATCACACTTTAATTTGGTGCTTTAAAATGAATCAATCAAATTTCATTTGGTGCTTAAAATCAACCTAATTAGCCTGGATTAACGGCAATCTGCATTTTGCACAATCATTTAGATCATCTAGATTTAGATTTCAAATCCTTCATTTAGGATATTGGTGTAGTCACTGAGCTTGCGATGACCTAAGAGAAAGCTCACAATCCTTCCTACTAGAAGGAAATAGATCAGTTTAGGTTAGTGTAGTTGTTTATTGTTTTCATATTTCTTATTTTCTAACCCGCTAACCATATAATGATGTATTGAAGTGTGTGTTTGTCGTGCAGCTAGTACATACCTATTTTCACATGCATAAGGGTAAGAATTGGAAAATGTCTTCAGGAAAATATCATTCTTTAGTGCAAATTTGGATGTTTTAATCTCTACAAAGGATTTTGCATTATCTGAAATTATTGAATTAGGGGGACCAGATCTTAACACCAGCTCTTCGTGGAAGCTGACAATTTAATTTTTCATGAAATTCTTGAGTGGCACAGCTTCCACCCATAGGGTGAAGTATTCTGTAGTAGTCCTAATCCATCTATGTCCAACACTTGAGAAGGGATTAATCATCCTAATGAAATCTAAGCCCCAGTGGGAAAAATGTTTGTCAACCTTGATGGGTTTTAGGAGCATGACTGAACTCTTTCATCTTCTGATGAAGAATTGGCATTTCTCACACTTCTTGGCCAACTCAAAAAATATGCAAACATGGTTGGCCAGAAGTAACCAGCCCGCACAATTTTAAGGGAATTGGTTTTAGCTGAATAATGTCTACTAGAGGTACCATTATGCATTTCTTATAATATACTTTGACTATGAACCTTATTTAAACATCTCAATAAAATTTCATTGCAAATTCTTTAGAAAAGGACACCCTCTACAAGGAAATATCATGCACCTTGCAACCTATAATATCTCCTCTTTTTTCAATGAAAGGAGGGTAGGAGAAGGGGCCAAGAGGCACTCTAGCCAACTACCAAACCACCTTTAAGAACCAATGCAAAAGTTAAACAACACAATGAGAGAAGAAACAATAGATATGTTTTATATTAATTTGATCAAACTCATTACATTCTAGGCTGTAAGGCCTTCCTGGTTTCATCCATATACAAAAAAATGATTACAAAATAGTCTTCATACATCAAAGATCACAGAACTTAGATCTCAATATATAAACATTTTCCTTCTTCCTCTAAGATTTCTACCTAAACTAAGAACATACAAAATAATATATACAAGAGTCCACCAAAGAGGTCAGACCTCAAATCCATAAGAGAGACCCAAATTTAGGTCCACAGAGATCCCAATGACAGACCCCACATGAATTCAGCAATGGAAACTAAATGTAGAAGTCAGCTAGATCAGGATAAATATCTCGGGAAGATGATCATCAAAAATTAGAAACCATCAATAAGGATGTACCCGAGCATCAGACAACCCATCGGTAAAGAGATCACCAAAATGCATTGGTAAAGAGATCACCAAAATTTTTCAGTAAAGAGATCATCAAAATTCAAGCAATAGAAGACAAACTACAAAGAAAAAGTAAACATCTTTTTGGCTGAGCGAGATTGCCAAGGACCCAAGAATGCTCCTGCATCAAATGCCTGGGGTTACAATAAATGATTCCCTGAATCATGTATCAGGTCCAACCTAAAATGAATCCAACTTAGATTGATAAATCCAAGATGAGTCCTCAATCAGTCTTCTCTTCCACTTCACTAGATACTCCATGTATTCCTTTCCTCTTGTACTTCTTCCCACTCTCTATTTCAAAATCTTCTCAACTTCCTCTATCTTCTTCTTAGGATAATCACTTGGTACTGTCATTTCTTCCTCAGGTTCATGATATTCATACAAGTCTAAAATATTGAATATATATGATATCTCCATGTCATCAGGTAATTCAACTTCATAAGCATTTCCACTATTGAATCTTCTCAGTATTTTGCAAGGACCAAATTTCTTCATCTTCAATTTACCATATGTTCCAATAGGAAACTTCCTTTCTTCAAATGAACCATTAGTTCATCACCAAATTCAAATGTTTTATGTCTTCTTGATCTGTCTACACTTTATTTTTATTTTTGATTATTTTTCTCTAGTTTCTATTTTACATCTTTGTGCAATGTCTTCATAAACTCAGCAAATTCTTCTACTTTAGCACTTCTTTTCTCTTCTCCAACAATAACTCTCAAGTTTGATATAACTCTCAGTTGTGTTCCATGAACAATCTCAAATGGTGTCTTTCCAGTACTTGCATTCACTTAACTGTTGTATGCAAACTCTGCTTGTGCCAACATCAAATCCCAATTGCTTGGTGTGTCTCCAACTAAGCATCTAAAAAATTACCCAAAATTTGGTTTACAACCTATGTTTGTCCATCAGTTTGTGGATGAAATGAATAACTAAACTTCAACTTAGTATCCAACTTCTTCCAAAGTGTTCTCCAAAAATAGCTAACAAACTTACTGTCTCGGTCAGAGATAATGCTTGTTAGTAATCCATGCAATCTGACAATATCCTTAAAGAAAAGATCTTCTATATGTACTACATCTGATGTTTTCTTACATGGTATGAAATGTGTCATCTTAGAAAATCTATCCACAACAACAAATATGGAATCATTACCTCTTTTTTTCCTAGGTAAGCCAAGAACAAAATCCACGTTGATATCACTCCAAGGTTTCTCAGGAGTAGTAATTGGTGTATACAAACCAGTGTTTTGACTCACTCCCTTTGCAACTTAAAAAAATCCACAACTTTTCACAAATTTTTTAACATCCTTATATAATTGAGGCCAAAAATATCTTTCCTTTAGCAGACTCAAGATTTTATCAATACCAAAATGTCCATCCAATCCACTGCTATGTTTCTCTTTAATCAAATTAGTTCTCATTGATCCTCTCCGTATACACAACTGAATACATTTGAACAATATATCTTCTTGAATAAAATAATATTCCTACGTACTTGATTGATTTGAATTAGGCACTCTCCACTACTCAGAAAAATCAGGATCACTTTCATATAAATTCTTCATGTCATCAAAACCAAGAACCTCAATTCTCATTTCAGTCAACAAAGATCTTCTTCTACTCAATGCATCAACAACTCTATTAGAAACTCCACTCTTATGCTTTATCACAAAAATGAAACTCTGCAGATACTCTACCCATTTCATGTCTCTAATTCAACTTATTCTGACTACCCAAATATTGTAAAGCCTTATGATCAGTATACAACACAAATTCATTTGGCATCAAATAATGTCTCCATTTCTTCATAGCTTGAACAATAGCATAGAACTCTCGATCATAGAAAAATATTTCCTCTTTGCATCATTCAATTTTTCACTAAAGAAACCAACATGTTTACCTTCTTGAGCCAACACAACTCCAATTTCACTTCCACTTGCATCACATTCAACTTGAAATACATTATTGAAATCAGGTAATTCTAACTTAGGTAATTCAACAACCTTCAACTTAAAATTCTCAAAACTCTTATCAACTCCATGTGTCCCTTTGAATTCTCTTTTTTCTCCTCTCATTGTCTCAGTCATAGCATTACAAATAGAGCTGAAATTTCTGATAAACTTCCTGTAAAAAAAATTTCCAATCCATGAAATGATCTTACTTCACTAACATTCTCAAGTGTAAGCCAACTTATTATAGCTTCAACCTTCTCCGGATCCATCTTCAAACCATCAACTAAAATTACAAAACCCAAATACACAAGCTCTTCTCTCATGAAGGAGCACTTTTTCAAATTTACCAGCAAATTTTCCTCTTTCAATCTCTGCAAAACTTCTCTTATATGCATCAAATGATCTTCTCTGGTCTTACTGAATGTCAGAATATCATCCAAATATACAATCACACATTTATTCAAGAATTTATTCAAAACTTCATTCATTAACCTCATAAATGTACTTGGTGCATTAGTTAAACCAAAAGGCATAACCAACCACTCATACAAACCTTCCTTTGTCTTGAAAGCAGTCTTCCATTCATCACCTTCTATGATTCCGATCTTATGATATCCACTCTTCAAATCAATTTTGGTAAAATATCTTGCTCCACTAAAATAATCCATTATGTCATCCACTCTCGGTATAGGAAACATATACTTCACTGTGATCTTGTTAATTTCTCTGGAATCAATGCACATTCTCCATTCTCCATTCTTCTTCGGTTCCAACACAGCAGGTACTACACATAAACTCAAAATTTCTCGCATCAAACCTTTGTTCAAAAATTCATTAAATTGTCAGTTAAGCTCTTCATTTTCGGTAGGTGTTAACTAGTGTGGTGCTTTATTTGGTAAAATATCTCCAAGAATTAGATCCATACAGTGATTGATATCTCTCATTGGTGGAAAACCATCAGGTACATTATCTAAAATTATCTTCTTGAACTCAGTGAGTAACTTCTCAACTTCTGTAGGATTGTCATCTTCTGTATTCTTACTTGGTTTGTTAGGAATCAAGGCATAACATATGTCATTTCTTTTCAAATCCTTAACAAACTATCTACCTTCCATCAAACAAAATTTCACAGATCTACATATCTCACCAACAAATTCTTCAACTAAAGCTAACAAAACTTTCTTCTTACCATCAACCCAAATAGAATATCTATTCAATATTCCATCATAAATAGAATGTCTAATATTTCTAGGGTCTACCGAAGAAAATATGACAAAAATCCATAGGAATAATATCACACAACACCTTATCAAAGTATTTTCCAATTTTGAGATTCACAAAACATTGTTCACTCACCATTAATGTATGCGCATCCTTGATCTAGTATATCTGATAGGGCTTCGGATGCTTCATTCTTTCCAAATACAACTTTGCAACCATATCCTCAGATGCCAGATTCTCTAAGCTTCTAGTATAAACAATCACATTCCAAACTTTGTCTGCAACTCTACATCTGGTCTTGAACAAAATTTTCCTGATAGGATCTTTTTTATCCTTCTCACTCCATAGTATCCTTCAGATCATGAGATTTCCTTCCTTCTCAGCATCATTTGGTGACTCCTCTTGCACCAATACATTTCTTCTACTACTGCCCTTTTTGTTTGCATGTGTACATTCAAAGGATTTATGTCCTTCCTCACCATAATTGTAACAAGTTACTTGGAATCCTTTTCTACTATAACCACTTTGGGAGTAATAACCTCTTCTTCAGTATGAATTTCCACCTTTCCATTCAGTATTTCCTTTTTCTTGAGATGTGTTTAAAATTGATTTATCAAGTTGATATCTATTATTTTCACCTTGAGATCTGCCTCTTCCTCTAGTGAATCTACCTCCTTTGCCTCTTTGTCTTTGTTCATATCTTCTATTCAATTTTTCCTCATATTTTAGGGAAAATTGATATGCCTCCTCGATGCTTTCCATCTTGACCAAACTGATCTCATCTTGTATGGAACTTCACAAACCATTCAGATATATTGCTACTCTTTCCACCTCATCTTCAACATGTCCAGATCTGATGTCTAATCTATAGAATTATTTAGTGTAATATTTTACTGATTTGTCTTTCTGCTTTAAAATTTACATTCTCCTAATTAGCTTAATTTGATAATCACAAGGTAGAAACTTGCCTTTCAATTTTTTTACCATCTTATCCCATACCTATATTTTGTCTTTACCTTTCTTCTTTTGATCAAATTGCAAATGTTCCCACCATAAGGATGCATGACCTTTAAATTTTGTGCTTGCAATCTTCACCTTCTTATCCTCTCCTACATTTTTATATTCAAAATAATTCTCCATCTCGGTTATCAAGTCAATCAATTCATCATAATCCAATTTTCCACTATACTTATGAGGATTAAACTGAGGTGTGGATTTGAAACTTGTCAAAGCTCTCTGGAATCTCTCTTCTTCCTGATTCATCATAGGTGCAGATGTAGCTTCACCTTGAACCTCTTCAATCTCATCATCACTAACATCCTCAAGATGTCTTCCTCTACATTGGGCTATCTCAATAGCTTCCAATCTAGCAACCATTTATCCAAGCATATCAGCTAGACCTGGACCTGCATTTCCTCTCCCATGAACCATCTTGAATCCCACTGCAATTATAGGTCAGATTGAAATCTTCTACCCCACAACAATACCAACTAGGGTTACCAAGAAGGAACTTAGATCTCACCAATTCTCTAATACCACCTAACACAATGAGGGTAGGAGAAGGGGCAAAGAGGAACTCCCAACTACCAACCCACCTTGCAGAACCAATGCAGAAGCCAAACAACATAGTGAGAGAAGAAACAAAAGACATCCTTTATATTAATTTGATCAAACTCATTACATGCCAGGCTATAAGGCCTTCCTCATTTTGGCCATATAAAAAAAAAATGATTACAGAATATTCTTCATACATCAAAGATTACAGACCTTTGATCTCAATATCTAAACATTTTCCCTCTTCCTCTAAGATTTATACCTAAACTAAGAACATACAAAAGAGTATATACAAGAGTCCACCAAAGAGGTCGGTGCTCAAATCCATAAGAGGGACCCAGAGATCCCAATGAGAGACCCCACATTAATTAAGAAAAAGAAACTAAATGTAGATGTCGGCCAGATCAGGATAAACATCTCGGGAAGATGATCACCAAAAATCAGTAACCGTCGATAAGGACATAGCCGAGCATCAGACAACCCATCAGTAAAGAGATCATAGAAATCTGTCGGTAAAGAGATCACCAAAATTTGTCGATAAAGAGATCACTAAAATCCAAGCAATAGAAGACAAAGTACAAAGAAAAAGTAAACATCTTTTTGGCTGACTAGGATTTCCAAGGACCCAAGATGCTCCTGTATTATGTTTGAAGGGAGGAAAAAATTATACTTACTTGTAGGCATAATGTTTACTCAATCAACTACCCAATATTTTGTTTCTCCGACTTAATTAATGAGGATTAGTTCCTATATTTTTTCAGCTTTGTCAACCTCTTTGCAAATATATTCATGAGGCAATTCCCGTGATCACCTTAGTTGGGAAGACTTCTATGTTGCATTCCATAATCTTGGTCACCTATTTGGCTCTTTTTTTGGTAATTTCACCTTCCATGATATACTCTCACACACTGGGGTGTTTGACATATACCATGATCTTTCTCTTGGAGACCATGTGTCTAATTTTTTAAAGACCTTTAACAAGAGAAAAGGCCTCTTTCTAAACAAATTTTATTTCATTTCATAATCTTTGAGAATTTTGGAATAGAACGCAATAGGATATTCTTCCTTTTGGTTTTCTCCCTTTTGAGGTAACACTGTGACAAGACTATAATCACTACCATAAATAAACATTATAAAACCTTTTTAAAAAATTAGATTTAATAGTACTAGGGTAGTGCCTATAACTTCCTTTATTTTCTCAAAGGTGACCTTCTGTTCTAGGGTCCATCTAGAAAATTTCTCTTTTCTTAGCATAAGGGTAATTGATTGCACCATTCCAACAAAGTCTGAAATGAATCTGCTGACAAAATTAATCTTCCCATGGAAATATTGAACTCCTTTCTTGTTTGAAGGAAGTACGAGTTCTAAGATAGCTTTTACCCACTCAAGATCTATAGAAATCCCTTCTTTTGAAACTATATGCCACAGGAGATTTCCTTGTGGAATTCCGAACATGCATTCCTTCAGATTTTAAGAAATTTTGAATTCTTGACATTTCTAAAAAATATTTTTTCAAGGTGATCAAAATGATCCTCTTTCTTTGGAAACACTATCAAGTCATGTAAGTAATTTAGAATGAACAGATCTATTAACTCCTTGAAACCTATCTTCATGGCCTTTTGGAAAGTTGCTTCTGCATTAGATAGACCAAAATACATCTTAGTGTATGTGAACATTCCCCACTTAGTAGTGAACGTGGTTTTGTGTTGGTTGTCCTCTGCCACCCAAACTTGATTAGATTTGAAAAGAAACATCTAGTAGAGAGAAGAATTCTAACCCGGCTACCTTTTGCAAGATTTTTTCCATTGATGAAAAAGGGTGGTGGTCCTTTAAAGAATCATTTTTTAGATCACAAAAATCTACATAGAGACGTATGTCACCATTTTCTTCTAGTATGGTACCAGGTTTTATACCCACATCTTGTGTTTGATCAAATAGATGATCTTAGAATCAATCAATTTTGTTAGTTCTTTCCTCATCAAGGCTTGTATCTTAGGATTGACCAACCTCTATTTTTATTTAATGGAATTCACTCCATATGCCATCTCAATAATATGTTTAATAATTTCTCTAGTATAGCCCTTCAAAGCACAATAGGTCCAAACTATGACTCATTCTTACTTTTGACACATAGGTTTGAGATTCTCTCTATCAATGGTGGATATTTTTTTTCCACTTTTAATTTTTTTCCATCTTCGACCTCCAAGCCTTCATAATAATTTTGATCTACAATAAATGTGTATTTGTCTCTTCTGAAATCATCACAATCAAAGAAAATATCTAGGGCTATTAGGCCTTGGGGGATCTTATTTAATCTTAGTTAGATGACCTGATACTCATATGCTTCCTCGTTCATAGGTTCCAATTGGTCACCAAATTCTCACACTTGCTAGATGAATAACAATATCTACTCATTGTTTTCAAATACTTGCCAATGATTATCATTATCTAGAATGGATGGCCTAACTATTACCCAAAATGAGTGTTTGTTTATGAATTTGTCAATAATGGGTTTGAACTAAGAACACATTGTTGCTAAATATTCAGCTTCATTTTTCCTTCCTTGGAATGACCTGAATATTGGAATCATCAAAACTTTCATTCAGATCCCACACTCTATGGTAGTACGATCTCATCCATAGATTTTTAGATACAGAAACATTGTGGACTTATCTTACCACTACAGAAACATTGTGGACTTATCTTACCACTAGTTCACAGTCACCAAACACTTTTAATTTCTTGATTCTCTTTTTTTAATCTAGATCTATTCCTCAGACTATTTCTTCATATTTTGCCTCATTATTGGTTCAACTGAATTGGAAATGGAAGGCCTTCTTTACTTTCTCTCTAGAAGGAGAAATCAGATGGATGTTGGTGCATGAACCAATCTGACATCTAGCCCCATCAAAATATATCATCCATAGTTTAGATGCCCAAATTTTTATATCTTCCTCTCCTTTTTCATCTGTAACTTTTGGCATTGGATGAACTTTGTCACACATTACATAAGTTCAAAGTCGAGTAGCATGAAAATTTCTGAAAGGGTATTTTTTAATAAACTGATTTAGTAAGACTTCTTATTTTTTCCTATCTTTAGTTGCTTCTTCATCCTCTAACATTTCAATATAATATATTTCTTCTTTGGAAATGGAAGTATGAGTATGGTCAAACTTAAGCATTGGTTCATCTTCTACATGAGTCTTGTGCATGGGTTCTAACAACACTTTGCACTTAGCTTTATGTTTTGATCTCAAGATTAGATGGGACCAATCAAGTGATATGTAGCCTCCTATTTTAGTGGTAAAATATCTCAAAAGGTAGATGCCAAAATATGGGGGATGTCAATGACTATGATTTCTTGTAGAACTGTGATATTCATACAAGAGAAAAGAGTTAAGGGAAGCTCCTTTATTATCCCTATATATTGGACTCTCTTTCCATCTAATTGCATAATACCCCTATCAGAAGGCTCATATTCTATATGGAGGCCCTCTTGTTTTTGTTTAGCCATGAGAATACTACTATCTCCTGAGTCTATTATTGAATTATGCAATAGTTTATCTCCTACTAACAAGGTTAGAAAGAAGGGCATGAGTTTTGAATTACCTCTTTCTTTTTCTTTTGTCATGTTATCTGAATTCAATAGTAGATTTGACTGGTGGATCTATAGAATCTCTAGTCCTATGATAGGTTTATTTCCTTTTAGATTTTCTTTCTCATTGATGGCTTTATCCATGGTCTTCTTATCTTAGTTTTCAAGGGCTTCCTTTAGTAACTGCTTTTGTTCTATAATTACACTTACATCCCATATGGATAAGTTTTTAGGGGCTTTCTTCAGTTGATTCACTATGTCCAAATTTAATTCCAGAGGAATATTAGGATGTTTTAGTTTTCGAGGAATAAATTCTCTTTTGCATTGTACTAGCTAGGGTTGTACCTTTGGAGTAGCAAGTTTTTTTTTTTGAATCTTTGATGCGGCAGCTAAACAAATTTATTCAACAGAACTGGCAGAGTCACTTCCTTAGTGAACCTTCATTTTGACTGTGTATTATATTTTGACTCAACTTGTGGCATATTTGAAGTTAATGATTTATTTAAGAAGACCACATCATCCTCATCCACCATCCAAGAAAATAGAGCTTGGTTAGGATAAATTTATGACTCTTATTCTAGAGACATCCCCTGCATCTGAGATGTTAACATGGAATTCTCAATTATTGAGGAAGCAAAACTATAACTACTGACATCGGGGGTCATCCCCTGGCTTCTTTTTTCTTCTGTCTATTGTTGAAAATTTCCTCATAGACAATTCCAAGATGTATGGACATCATTGCATGAAAAACAACATGTTTTTAGGTCTTTAGCAAAGTTGTTCTAGGCGGTCAACAGTTCTTTGTTAGGATTAGATGAGACAAATTGTAGTGGTGCCATTGGAGGAGGAGGAATGACCAACTTATTGGAATTATACTTTTGACCATTATTTCTCTGGTTATTATTCCCCTAATTATTTATATTTCATCTTTGATATTGATTTGGCTGATATGGGGGCCTCCCATTTTTGCGGTTTTGATAGATTTTATATGAGGGCTATTGGGGAATGCCATTTTTCCTCTTTAGGTTAGTCATCTCATTTGACATGTTCCTCAACAAGATTTTCATCTTGTCCATCTCTACTGGCAAGGAAGGAGGAGCTTCATGTGATGCTTGAGTATTTGGGTAGGTATACATAGATTGCAAGGAAGTGGTAGAGCTAGTAGAGCTCTCACCCTGGGTGTGATTTGCGGTTCATAGGGAAAAATTAGGAAACACTAGCAATATAGATCTTGATGGAATCTTACTTGCATCAATCAAGTTTTTCTCATCTATTATGGCTATCTCATAAGTGGCTGGAAAATTTATATCTCCTAAGATTTATATAGTCCATGCTATATCGGCATTGAAATATTTTAAGTGGAAAAAAAAAGCCCATTGGTGCTAGGGGATGTGCATTAGTGGGGATTCTATACTATATTCTATAGAATCCTCTATTAAAATTGAAAACAACTTCTTAAGTATCTCTCTTGATATTAATTAGTTTCTAGAGTAATGAAGAGAGGTCTCCTTTCTCACAAAAGCGGCTATAAAAGTAATTACCTAGGTCATCCTAGGTACCTAAACTATTTTGCACCAAAGTTCTATACCAATGTAATGATTTACCCTTGAAGGATGTAGCTAAAATCCTTAAGGGTGTTTTTTATTCTACGATTTGGTGTATTGTGCAAATGTTAGCCACGTTTGTCATATTCTCAACAAGGGTTTTCTCATCTTCACCATTAAACTTAGGTAGGACCTTCAAAGAATTAGAAGGGATAGAATCCTAGACTACTACAACAATTGGTAAGATGAGAGGGTTCCCACTATTCCAAGTGAAAAATTTATGTGGTACCATTTTTACTATGAGGGGTGGTGCTTTTAATGCACTTGATGGAGTTGGGGCTCTAGCTATGGTTACAGTAACTAGGGGAGGGATCATTAATCTTGGATAATGAGAAAAGTGAAATGTTGTGATGGGCCTGTGGCTCATAAAATTGTTCTAAATTAGGCTTAATTAAGATGGTTGGTCCCATTGGGTGTTCCAAAAAAGGAACCATTGATCCTAGCTAGAAATAAAAACCTATGTCACACTTTAGGATAAATAGGTAGTTGTCGTCAAAGCTGGTTTCGGCTGAAATAGTTTTGTTTAGACGTAGTCTGGCTGAAAATGCATGGCATCCAAGTGGCGTCTGTTGCTATTACAGATTTTTGACTATTTTGGTGCAATGATAAGGATTAATATATATTGTTTTCATTTATTTCAACGAAGTCTATACAGTGAAACTAAGTGAATACAAGTCATAATATACAACAGGTAAAGCGAATGTATAATCGGTAAAGAAGGTATACTAAAATTTGGTTACGTATAGAAGAGCAGTAGATTGTTCAAACAACATTTTCATGAAGCTAATGATGTAAATATAATTATGTGGAGTGGTCAAAACTAAAGAATTGACACGATCACATTGCAACATGGTTCCAATCACAACATATTTGGCATATTTGGTTGAGAAATGATAATGTTTTGAGAGACACAGACACTAAGACAAGTAGAACTTTTATGTTCTTGATTAACTAATCATTAGATCACATAGCAGTGAGTAATAAAGTGCATGAAATTATTTTTAATGATATGATGACATGGACTAAAGGCTATCCATCTAATAATTTTTATTTATGTGATTTATGCAAGCATTTAAGAAAGATTTAAGGGATTAAACTGGAGAAGCAAAAACGTGTTAGTTATATTGTAGATGTAAACTTGTAGATATTATTTTGACCTAATGCGGTAATGGTAAATTGTTTTTCACATCGAGATTATCAATTGGACACATGGTGTTGTCATGGGAAATTAATTCAAAGATCATTTTCAAGTCACTGGAATTGTTTATTTAAAAATTTTGAGAAAGAGTTAAAACTTGTTGTTACAAGAGTTTTTATTGTTGTTGTTAAAGTTTTTGGGTGATTAGGGTTTTATGATTTCAAGTTGAAGTTGTGATTAGAGATCAGAGAGAAGAGTACAAAGTAAAGATTATGAAGAGCTTATAGGATTTTTTAAGAAAATTAGTGCTACACTCAAATCATTTATCTTTTTTCCTTCCTAAAAATTGCAGTAGGTCAAAACCCTTAACCGGGTGAACTCTAACAAGTTCTTATTTGTAAATCCATTAACATGGTGACTTATTTATTGAGTTTTTAAATCCTCTATTGAGGTAGATCATAGTTGATCTTATGGTACTCCTAATAGTGTACTAGTCACTTTTAACATGGTGAACTCTCATAAAAGGTATTGTAGCTCCTAACAGGGAAAACTCATATACTGCAATTATTGGGCTTGTGGGTGTCATCCCCACCATGGTTTTTTTTCCCTTTTACAAGGGTTTCCATGTGAATATTATTATGTTATGTATGAAATTTTTGGATTCTTTTTATTATTATTTCATTCATATTTTCTTAAGATACTTCATAGATTTGGAAATCATTGTAGTATCTATTTGGTTAAGTAGTTGAATTAGTAAGATATTTATTTGTACTGATTCACCCCCTCCCCCCACTCCCATTACCTATCATTCTGAATAATTGGTATCAGAGCATAAGTCCTTTGGTGATAAGTCTAACATCTTGAGGTAAAGATCCATTATCATGGAGGAGTATAGGTATGAGATGCAATTAGATAATGAAAAAAAGATGACCAGCGAGCTAAAGGAGAATCTAAGACACTCTCTTGCAAAGAGGAGAGAAATTGTTAATCAGTTGAGTGAAATTCAAGACTATATAGAAAAATTGTCTAAAGGAAGTACATATGAAGAATCTAAAGAAGTTGTAGAATTTTTTTTGGAAAAGAACAAGAAGCTTAAAGAACACATGGTTAAATGAAAAGAGAACTACAAATTCAGTCTGTCAGGATGTGCAAAGATCTAGAAGAGAAAAGGAGTGCAACAATTACTAAGAAAATTGTTGATGATGCCCTAAAAGAAAAAAAAAGTGAAGAAATTGTTAAAATAAGACATGAATATACCCTATATTAGAGTTAAATGCAAGATACTATTACAGATAACTTTCAAGTATTATCATAATGGGAGGCAAGAAAAAAGGATACGAGCCTTCTAGTTGTAATGAGTGGAAGTAGAATGGGGTTGTTTGGGATATTCTCTAGAAAGATTATTTTTTTGGTTATATGGAGAAGCTCCAAGGTTGGGACCCAGCTATTATGAATATCTTCATGAAAAAATGGAAGAATGGGAAAATTCACTTCCACAATTCTTGGGTGGACTTCAATGAAGAGTTGATTGTTGAGGCTACGGGTTTACCCTAGGAGGGAATGAAGTTCTATCAAGACCAGATTTATTTTGATAGAGCTCATGCAAGATTCCTTGAGGATGATATTGAGGTTTCCAGACTGGTTAAAAGGGTAGGTGGGTTCATTATCCCTAACAACATAAGCCTCCCTGGGTGATTCATATTGTATGCTACTGTCAATTATCTAACTCTTAATGGTAGATTTTCTCGGGCCTACTGGAGCCACTTTGTTATTTTAAATCACTTTAGGTATGATGAGAAGATAAGTATTCCTTTTTACCTAATGATTTCCTTGAATAATACTATGAAAAAGATTCATATTGATTCTTTTGGTGACCATGTGTTACATCAGGGTTTAATGGTTTTTATTTACAAAATGTTAAAAAATGAAAAAGGTTGAAAGGCCAATTCTTAAGGGCAACTCTCTGGGTGATGAGGATATAGAGGAGTATGACTCAGGAGATAAATTTAATGCAAACACTGAGGATGAGATGAAGAACACTATAAATGTAAAAGGGAAAGGTAATTTGAAAGGGAGTTCTTCTAGCAAGTTACCAAAAACTAAGAAAAGTTGGGAAGGTTCTGATGACAATTTTGAACTTGAAGACACCAAGATAGAGGATGAGAATACTAATCCAAAGCATGGAAAGAGAAAAATTTCTTTTGTCAAAAAGAATAACTCTACTGTAAAGAAGGAGAAGGGTAACATCAAAACTAAGGTCATTTTTGTGTCCTCTAATGAGGAGGAGGCTTTAATCGAAATCCATGTGAAAACCAAGAAAAAGAAAATGAAAGATGCTGATAAAAAAGGGGAGGCTATGGAAGACATTGATATGGATGAGAGTACCAAATATAGAAGGGTGGATCCTCAAAGTAAGAAGATTGATGAGGCTGACATCACTATTCAGCTAATGTAAAAGTTACCACCAGGAGGGAGGGTTTTAATATTGGGCAGGATCATAAGGATTACATCCTCTCCTTTGGTCATTTTATGGATACCATAGCCCAGGAAAATGTGTCAATGAAAGATGATCTCAAAGAACAAGGGAAAATGGTGAACATGATAAAGACAACCACTTTTGGTGAAAAACCTATGGCCTCGTGTCTGAATTACTGGATGGAAGTAGTTCAAAAAGGGGAGGCATTCGGGGAGTTGGGAGGCACTGTTCTATCCATGGAAGAAAAATTGAATAAAATGAGTAAAGAGGCTGAGGGAAGCCACTATGAAGCCATAATTTCTACTCTCAAAGACAAAATCAAGAATTTAGAGAACACTCTTAAGAAGATTAGTGAACAAATTTTTCACATTTTAAAAGCTTCAGCTGATCATAGTAAGAACCTTGTCGAGAAGTTGGAGATTAATAGGGGGGAGGAAAGAAAAGAGATCAAAGAGGGTACGAAAACTAGTGTCAGAACTCATTCCAGTCCAAAGAAAAAAGATGTTGATTTGGATGACCTGAAGATATCAGTGGGCAACATGGAACTTCTAACGGAGCAGGCTAAAGATTTGATGGACAATTGCTAGTTAATACCTCTTTCCTTTTTGTTGTCTTTTCTGCTGTCCTTTTTTGTTGTGTTGTCTTTCTCTGTATATCATTGCTAGTGTTGTCGGTTGTAAGGTCGTGGGTGTAATCACCTAAAAATGGTCAGCTAAACCCTAGACCCCCAATTCCATTAATTAATCAAGAAACCCTAATCTTGATTATTCTAAGTCCTAAATCAAATAGGAAATCATCAAATCTGAACTGATTTGACCTAAACCCTAGGTCCTAATCAATCATCATACTTGATTAATTAATTAATTCTTGAAATCACATTACATTGGAAAATATATATTATGTTAAATATTTAATTAATATTCTGATATATTAATTAAATAAAAATTACAAAATTGTCAATTAAATCAAAAAGGAATTAAATTAATTATAAAAACATAAATGTGTATTCAAAATCAATTAATTTATTAAAAATGCATATGACATCATCAA
>MU224358.1:2788688-2801065 GCA_018584345.1 Thuja plicata
CTACTCGACCTAAGTGTCAAATGCAGAAAATCCTAAATCTACATTAATCATACATTATATTTAATTCCTAAATATCAATCAATTAGCTAAACAAACCCTATGATTGAATTAATTTAATTATAAAGTCTTAGCACTTTAATTAAATTAAATTCACCTTTTTTAGCTAAAACACATAAAAAGGAATTAAATAATATTTAATTATTAAATAAATATCCTCATTTCAATAATTAAATTTAATTATTCAAATAATTGAGAAAAATACATTTATGAGGTCATACTTTATTTATTTAATTAAATATTCTCTCAAAAATCTTCTCTTCAGTTCAGAAATAGAAGTTTTGAACTAACTATGCTTTAAAGAGAAAGAAAACAGTTAGAATCATAAATAAAACAGTTAAAATCAAAGAAAGAAAACAGTTAAAGCAAAGGGAAAACAATTTATTGTTTTCCTTTAAAGAAAGCTTGCTAATTTGAACTGGCTTTTCTATATGTTTTATTTCAAAAAGGAAACTTTCTATTCTGAGAAGGCTCTCAATCTATAAAAGAGCTCACATTTCTCATTACAAACCCCCTGAGAAAAATATGCATTGTTAGAATACTGAATTGTTGCTACATTTTATCATCTCATTTCTAGTTAAAAGCTTTCATTTGCAATAGAATAATTTCAATGTATTAAAATAAATGCATTGAAACCATGTCTTAGATTAATCTTGCATCTTTCAATTCTTAGAATAATCTTGCATCTTTCAATTCTTAGCATAATCTTGCATTGTATTGCATTCATGGAGAAAAATCCTTCATTCTTAGATTGGTCTATGGTTTTGAGACTCTTGTTCTAAGAGCTATTCGAAACCCCATCTAGATAGAAGGCAACATGTCGAATCATACAGGCATGCAGGATGAATAACTCATATTCACTTCTGTATGTGGCTGATGAACAAGGACTATGTTGAATTGTATGGTTGAATAACAAGGCCAAATTTAACATATATAGGTCCTAATCAATCATCATACTTGATTAATTAATTAATTCTTTAAATCACATTACATTGGCAAATATATCCTTTGTTAATTATTTAATTGATATTCAGATATATTAATTAAATAAAAGGTACAAAATTGTCAATTAAATAAAAAGGAATTAAATTAATTATAAAAATATAAATGTGCATTCAAAATTAATTTATTTATTAAAAATGCATATGACATCATCAAATTCAATTGACTGGTTATCAAAATGGAAACAATCCAGTTCCAGTCAGTTAACTGATTCTCCACTATTTATCATTTTGGAAACATTTCAATTAACTCAAAAATGAATATGGAAGTTTCCAAAATAACTGATTAGTCAGTTCACTCAACTGACTCTCTCGACCAATCGAATCACTTGCACATGGATTGTGCTTCTTCAATCAAATCTGAGCCACTCTTTTTGTCCGATCTCGACCGTCGATTTGAGAGAGATTTCTATAAAAGAGAAACTATTTTCCTTCACAAAGGATCCTAACTTTTTATTAACGTTATTATATTGCATTTTCATTCAAGAATTCTTAGCATTTTAGCTTTCATTTATCTAGCATTTTTTGTTTATTACTTTCAAGCATACAAATCAAATCTTAGAGCACACTTTGAATTTGGTGTTTTTAAAATGAATATCTCACATTTCATTTAGTGCTTCTAAAACTGAATGTAATTAACTTGGATGAACAAAAAATTGCATAATCATTTAGATTAATCAATCAATTTATTTTCAGCATATAGATTAAATCCTTCATTTAGGTTTTTGGTGGTCACTGAGCTTGCAATAATCTAAGAGCAGGCTCATACTCCTACCTACTAGGAGGCAACAGGTCAACTCATTCAGACATATAGGATGAATGAATCCATATTCATTCCTATATGCAATTGAAGTATAATGTCTATGTTGAAGTGTACTGCTAAAGTAGAGGTCCACTTTTAGCATGCACAGTGGGCCTCTTTTCTTCCTTTATTTTGAACTTCCTTAAGGACTGATCATCAATGTTTATGTTCTGATCTTTTTGTACAAGGTTTTAGGACCTTTCAAATCTTGCTTTTACTTAATCAAAACTTTCAAGTATTAGCTAAGAATGAAAGATAGAGAATGATGAATGAGTCACTAAGGAAAGAACTAGAATCTGAGAAAGAAGCAAATGAAAAATTGAGAAGATACAATGAAAGATCACAAAATCTTAATGAAAAAATGAAGAGTCAAAGAAGACATAGAGATACAACTAATCTAGTTTATTCAGGAGAAGAAACATATGAAGCTGGATAATCCTCTCTAGTTGAACCTAAGGAGGCACAAAAATATCAGAAGGTAGATCCAATCAATTCAGGTAAGAAACCTAACAAACCTACTTGTTATGACCGTGGAAAGTTTGGTCATACTACAAATGTGTGTAGAAGCATACCGATGAATAGACCCTACTATTTTAATGGTTATTGTTACAATTATCACAAGTATGGTCATGTTGCATATGAGTGTAGATCTAGCAGCAGATCTAGCAATAACTCCAGCAATGGTAACTTTGATGGATATTGTTTTTCATGCAAAAAGTATGGACACAAAGCTAAACATTGTAGATCGAGAGTGTTTGTAGCTAATTCACATTTTCTATCAATGAATATCGTTAGAAGGGAAAGAAAATTCAACACTGCATGTTCTATATGTTGTAACTATGGACACCTAGCAGCGAATCGCAGAATGAGAACTATAAGAGGTAATGTTGGTCATTGGAAATCAATCGGTAAAGCATGTTTTGTCTGTCATAAGATAGGTCATATAAAAAAAGACTATTAGTTTAATAATCAATCACCTCATCCATCTGAAGATAGAAAAGGAAAGATGGTTGCTGATATTGATGAAGTCAGAAGTGATATGAAGAAGATTTGGGTAAAGAAAGGAGAATTGAATTCATCTAAGTTGACTGAGAACTCCACAAGTTCAGGAAATGTGGATGTTCCATTGGTAAAATAAAAATGTTATTTTCTTAGGGGATCACTTAAAATATAAATCCATTATTGATCCCCTAGATCAAAAAGAAGTAAAGATCTATATGCACATTATGGTGTAAGTTTATATGATTTTGTATTTTGAGATTGTGTATAGACCACACTGAGATTTCAAGGTAAGATATTTATTTGAGAGTTGTTATTATTGTTGGTTAAGAACCAACCAATGGTCAGGTGTTAATTCGTGGAATGTTACTATTACTATTGTTGATGTATGTAATGTTTATTTCTCTAGTGATATATATAAGGGAAAAAGTAACTTCTTTTCACTCTTTACTATCGCCTGATGAATTTGAAGAGTTATCTTGAGCCAGTGTGTGCAAAAAGATAATTTTGTGATCAAGATCTACTGAATATTTCATATCAAGGTTTTCATGGAACTCTAACCTATTCAGTGCAAAATATCATTTTAGTTGGTGGTCAAAATTGTGTGTTGTTGGTCATAATGGTAGACAATGTCAATACACCTGTTCTGGTGAACATCTCTTAGGAACCTCGACCGTGTTCAAATTGCATTCAAGAAAAGGAGCTGAGATAGATATGTATGGTTCTCTATCCACTATTCCTCATGGTGTGATGTATATTGAAGATTTTTTTCTTACATTCATTGTAGAATATAAGAATTGGGAGCTGTTTTGGATATTTTTGGTTCTCTTTCATTAGGTCCTCTACTAACGATTAACAACGTAATGATATCTAGATTATTACTTGTAGTTTTAATTTATTTATTTAGTAAGATTAGGTAGATGTCACTAATGTTTATAAATAAGATTACATGTATCTTTGTATTTTTATCTTACCATTATGTATCCCACTCCTTTATAGTCTATTTAGGATGATTATTTATGCTCTAAATCGCTAACCATGATTTCTAATGTGGTACTCTCGGAATAAGGTCTCACTGCCTAAGGTAAATTTATTCTTAAAGTTGATAATTTGACCATTGGTTGTCGAAGAAACTGTTATACATTTCAGGGGGAAGGACTCAAATCGCCACCAAGTATAAGCTCCCTCTAAAGTTATAGGACCGCAGAATGATATCTCAAAATGTGATCAAAATTGTAACTATCATGGTCATTAAAATTTGTAAATTGTAAATTGTAAATTGTAAATTGTTAATATTTTCGGTAGTGGGTATGCCCACGGACCTATGTATTTATGAAATCTCGACAAATCTCGAGTCGTGGGAATGCCCACATATATTTCTATATCAGGTATAGGACTTTTGTCCTAGGCAAGGCTGGAGGTTTTCTCGACCCCACTCTTTCCTACCAGCGCCCACAGCGAGTGGGGTTATACTGTAAAAATTATTTTTAATATTAATAAAATTCTGGCTTCGGCCTTTTACCGATCAAAAAAAAAAAAAGAATTGGGAGCTGAAGAAATTTGGGAATAATACAAGGATTTGTGTATCAATGGGAAGTTGAAAGTTAAGCACAAACATTTACAGGAAAAGGATTTGAATTATGTTTTGGACATCCCCATAGAATTTCATCCTGATTGGATATATTATGTTTTTATCAGAGTACAAAATCAATACATATGGCTAGATAGACCATACAAGATCTCAAAGACATTGATTTGTAGAGTTATAGGATTTTGAGAACAAGGTTTGGAATGTACATTAAGATCAATGAATACTCACTTCATCAGTGAACTTACAAATCCAAAATGTATGGGAGAGAGATGACTATTGAGCATATTTCTGATAAGGAATTTCATTTGACATCTACGGTGATAGGTTATAGAGTTTATCAGTTGAGTTGATGTAGTAGTGTACTTGGTGGAGCGATTCACACTACCCATAGTATTGTGAAGGATAATTCAATGTATGATCTATGTCAGATGATAAGAAGCCAATTGTTGATGAACATGGAAAGGATTAAAAGAGACGAGACAATCATTCAAGTATGGAGCCCTATTGGTATGTATATTTTTTTATGTTCAATTTTTTACCCTGGTAAAGAAAATGTTACATGGTCAAGGGACAAACTGGTAGTTATGCAAATAAGTGAATTCATAATGGAACTTGGTAACAACTTCAATAAGGTCGTGTGGGGTTATTTAAAAGATTTTCAATGTAGAATGCATAAACAAGAAAGAATCCTACCTAGAATTGTAGATAAATACAAGAAAGACATATGTTTTCTTGTAGACACCGATTCATATATTGTGCAAGCTAAGGAACCGAGGAAATGTTGGATTTCCTCTACGGGTTATGAAATTTAAAGTGATATAGTAAATTTTCATGTTGATGAGTTATTGTCAAAATTAATAGACATAAAGGCGTAGAGATTTGGAACTTATGATGAAGTTGTCTCTAAAATTAAAAAGGAATTGAAGAAATTGGTCATAGGGAGAAAGACTAGAAGAGTGGTATCTAACTTAGAGAAAAAGTTTGGAAGAAGTGATGTAGGAACATCTCGCACTACTACAACCCTATCTATAGCTAAAAGCAAACAGAGTAAACCCACTACTAGTGAAGTTCAGTCTGGAAGGGAATCTTTAAGAAAGAAAAGACAACCTATTTCTACACTAAAGAGAATCTATAAGAAAAAGAGAAGCTTAACTGATGAAGAAAGGTTAGAATCAGATAAGGACACATCTGAACAAAGAAGAATGGTGAAACAAAGTTGGCTTCTTCTATTGATGATATTGTGAAAGGTATTTTTGAGAATGGTAGACTTGCTACTATTGGCAATAGATACACCTTGGGGAAAAGTGAAGATAAGAAGATAGAAGATGCAATTCTATATCATTTTCATAAATTTTGCAAAATATATTTGGAAATACATTATTGCATCCCTAATGAGTTATATAAGGTAATTGATGCTAGATGGAGTGATGCATTACAACTAGATAGAGAGATCATGGAGAGAGAACTTATTCAAGTTCAACCTGAGTTATGTGAATAATATGCTAAGATAATGATTACTGCTCATAGACATAAATTTAATGCTAAGAGAAGAGAAACTAGACTACTAATTGATGATACACAAAGTGTACAAAATGCAACTATTGAGACATGGAGAGAATTACTAAAAATAAAGGAAATTACAGTCCAAGAAGATCAAGTTCATATTGAATCAAATGAACTAGAACATCAATCCATATTATCTCCTTGGATGGTTTAGGATCAGTTCTTATGTAGGGTGGGCGAGCTATAGCCTATGAGTCTAGGAAACTTAAGACTCGCGAGCTCAACTACCCTACTCATGACCTTGAGCTTGTAGTAGTGGTGTTGTTACCTAATATGTTGCACCTCAATCAAGGAGAGCTCATGGGTTTGAAATTGAGAGGAGAAAGGGTACTTTTTAAACTCCCCTAAATTAGATTGAAGGGCATAAATAGAAACAAAATATTATCTGATAGTTTTTTCAAATTATCAAGATTCATTTACCATGGAAACATTTTGCAAGTTATGTTTGAGAGGTAATCTTTATTGATAATGTAAATTAATATAGTCTCACACAATTCATGAGACTAACCAACTTATTCAATGAAAATAGAAGTAAGCGTATATATGAATAAGTAAATAAATGCACAAGCAAGGGTGGGACCATTCATTGTCTGAATGATTGGTTCGTTGTTGTGCTTTGATATGTTGTTATGCCTCAGGTTCCTTGTGTCTCCTACTACTCCAGCTTGTTCCTATCCTGCAGTCAATTGATAACAATGACATTAGATCAATGATCTAAGCAATGAGAAGTCTCATACATTATATTTACATTACACCTACGCATATATAAATTGATCTTTGTGAGTATTGAACAAGCAATGCATACTTTAGATGTTTAGGAAAACAACCAAGTCATCATACACATCCAAAAAATGCATTTTTTCTGACAAGGTTGTTTTGCAAGAACAGGTGCACAATTATTATTTGTCGGCGTGTGGGGTCAAATGAACTCTCACAAGAGTTAAGACCAACATGCTACATGATGGAAAGATATAGTTATAGGAAAGTAATGAGTCATGAGTAGGAAATAAAGTGGAACAATGATGATCAACCAACATGAAAGAAAACAAAGCCAATTCAAGAGCAACTATAACTGGTATGAAGGACAATAATATTCAACTATTGCAAAGATTAAGCACAACGCATTCAACATAAGGAGTACAACAATGACAAAGATACAACAAGAAACATTAATAATCTTTTCATTCAAGGCAGTGCTAAAGTACCAGGTCATAGTAAAATGAATATAGTAATCATAAAGATGATGTCATAGAGTGATACAAGCTACAAAACAAATAATACCATTGATAAAAGTTAACAACATGTATAATTAGAGCAGTAAGAAGGGATTATTAGAGATTGTCATGAACTGTCTACTATTAGATTCGTGATAGTGGAATATACAAGAATCATGGTAAAGTGCAACAACATAGGTAATTAGTTTAAAATAAAAAACATGAGCATGTTAGAGCTACAAAGACATATTTTCATTAGGGTGTTTCACAAATAGTAGTTATGTCAGTAAAAAATAAAAAAAATCAAGCCTGATGCTGCTATAACAGTGTAAAGTCAGAATATGAATTGGTAAAAACATTGTAATTAGTTGATGAATAGAAGCATTTCCATAGTCATAACAGCAACAGTCAAGGCATGAAACAATGGACAACAAAATGACATAAACAGTGGTGGTCTCAAAGATGACAAGACAGAGATAAAGTATATTATAGACATCTTTTAATAAGTAGAGATGTAATCATTGTTATGAGGGAATTATCCATTATTCCCCTCAGTATTCTACTACTAACAATAAGGACATGAGGTCAAATAGAGGTTTCAAAGTCGTGATAAAATTAGAGATATTCAGTAGTGATAAAGATTCTATGAAGGATTTTCAACAAAATAAATGATGCATAGGATACCATTGAAAATAATGACAATCAATGATTCCTAATAGAGTACAGTGAAACAAATCAGATAACAGCGATATAAGGTCCATATATTTAAAGGGATTCAAAGAAGATAGTGCTTCTATAACAACAATAGTCAAGGCAATGGATATCAATATTTTTTACTACTCCATGTTGATGATAAAGCAGACATAGGTATCCATTAAATCAAGTAGTGGTTTCAAGTAAGAGATACTTGTATGCAGCTATATCAGTCATAAAATGTGAATCACTGTCATAAGAAATAGAGCAATAATGGGCTACTTTTCTTATGCTAGAGATATGTACATGTTTCTTAGACATGTAATGCAATAGTTTTGACAAAGCAGGGTCACTATTACATATCATGGAACATATAGGATATTTTCAATGATTTTATTATAACAAGAAGGATACTAGTTACAAGCCATGACATGTAAAAAATATCTCAAAGCATACGTAAAGCTCAAATTGGCCAATAAGTGGGGGTTCAAACCCTTATTTTATTTTATTCAAACCACTTCCAGCAGCAAACAATATGGGATGTGGTTGTGTCCAGATGGATTCCCTCAAGTGCCATGGCTAAATGAAGGGAAGATACAGAGAAAGATTGTCATAAGATGCAGAGATGAAAGTTACCAAATGTCATATATACAAGGAATAAAATTATAGAAAGATATTCCTTTGTGGCGGCATGTAAATGAAAAAAACAAAACATCGAATGGGGATTAAATCTTTCGACTCATAGTAGCTACAAGAAATTAACCTCATTTTGCTCAAAAAAAACCTTCAAACTCTCCAGAGAAGCCTCTAATTTACATCGAAAGCGTCAGACACAGAGCTTCAAACCCTCATTTTCCTCTAAGGCGACGCCCAGACAGACCTTCGGCAACAAAGAGAAAGAAGAATGAAAGTGAAGAAGTGTTTATTTTTTAGGTTCAAATACCCTAAATGTCTTTTCCCAAGTGAAAGTTTTTTTATTTTAATTTTTGTTAAAAAGAAAAAACTCATGATCAAATACCCCATGGGTGTGCGCCTCCTAGCCTTTTGTTAAGTGATAAATTCATCATCACTTAGTATTTTTGCTTTCCATATTTATGTAAGTCTTTGGAAAAAAAAAAACATTATTAAATAATAAATTATAAATCATTTAATATAGTTTAAAATAAAACAAAATATGGAATGTAGGCTTTATAAAAGTAATAATAAATATTTCATTTTACACCACTAAATAATTATTATTAAGTACTTTGTAATTTCATACTTTAACAAATATAATTATATTAATAATGTTAAGTGATTTTATTATCGCTTAATTAATATTATTAATGTAATTAATATTTATTAAAATAGCACATTGTAAATTACATAGTAATTATTATTATTTAATTAATAGTCATTAAATATTTTACAATTTGTTATTTAATTAATATTTCTGATATTTATTAAGTCAATAAATTATAAATCATTTAATAAATTATTAATAGTGTAAATCAGGTATTTATCTTTACTTTTAAAAAGTTGAGAGATATTATTGCAAAATTGATGACAAAGTTCAAAATTTATATAGGGATAGGGATGAGGTTATAGGGAGAGTTATTACTATTCAGGGGCATTTCTAAGCCTTTTTGAGGGATGAGTACATTAATGAAGGGTCTTTACGAGGATATTATATTGGCATGACTTTTGGGTCATTAGGATGTCATTTTACAGTTGTTTGTTGGGCTCAAAAGAGGCCTTGTAGGCTAGATTTGACCTAAAAGTTATTAATTGCAGTTATGATGTAGTTGGATGAAAAATGCATAAATATTTGTTGAGGCCTCATTGTAACTAGTTTTTCTTCCCTTTGGATTGATATTTTGTAACTTATTCTAAATTCTTGACAAAGGCAAAGTGTTTTTGTAACCCATTTTGAGAAATATGCAGATTTGTAACACTATTTGACAGTGAAATATAGTTGGTACCTTCTCTTACTTTTATATGGTTTTGTATCACATGTTGATACCTTTCACAGGAGTATATGGTCTTTGCAAGTTGAAAATTTGTGTTGAATCAATTCTGAACTGTGAGGAATCTTATATCTTTTTAGGAATTGTCATTTTAGCCTTCCTTCAAATTATTGATATAAGGATTGTGTTATTGTGTTGTGTAGGGAAGCTCTTAGTTACTGCTTATATTATGTGTTGGTTATTTGTTAAGTCTCAAAGAAGTAGTTTGGTGCATCACCTTTAGCAGTGGGTTTTATTTTATGTATCCTTCTAACCCTTTCACTCTGAAAAGATTTAGTTTAGGTGAATAACCTCAGAATTTGGCCTTCTCCAGAGTTTCACTTCTTTTCTGAGTTACCCACAACCCAGAAGTGTTCCCATGTATCACTAGATTGCCGAGTTTACTCAGCAGAGTGAAAATTTTAGTGATAACAGGTGCATGCCTTAGTAAGATGGAGATATTTTCTCCTAGGAAATTATTTTGAGCTTCATTTAGACAATCAGAGTCTTCAATATATATTCACTCAGCCAAATCTTAATGCTCAGTAGAGGAGATGGATGGAGTTCTTGTGTGAGTATGATTTTGATGTTCATTACATCAAGGGGAAAGAAAACATTGTCATAGATGCCTTGAGTAGGAGACATCGTGAGATTTATTCTATGTCCACTAGCACAGATTTGAGAGATTGTCTTCTTCATCACTTGCATGAGGATGAGATGTATGGAGAGATTAGTGAGTTGCTTTGATCTCAGAGACCCCTTGAGGGGAAGTTTCTAGAGTATTCATTGGAGTCTAATGGAATATTATGTCATAGAGGATGCATTTATGTACCTTCTTCCAAAGGATTGCGTGAGTTTATTATGCTAGAGGATCATAGAGCACCTTATGCAACACATCCCAGAGTTAAGAAGATGCATACCAATTTGAGACATATTTATCATTGGCCAGGCATGCAATTGTAGACTGTCGAGATAGTAGCTAGATGTCTAGAATGTTAGAGGGTAAAGGAGGAGCATCGCCATCTAGGTGTGTTAGGAATAAGAGTCCACAAGACAACTGAGAGCGGGGGGTGATTCAGTTGTAATCTATATTATTAAACATTATACTTTATAAACCAAATCTACAAATGTAAATGATAACACAGTAATACCCAACACCATAACACAATATTTGTTGTCGAGGAAACCTTGTTAAAGGTAAAAACCCAGTGGGAATTAACACCCACAAATAATGTGTTGAGAGTACATTATCCATGTTAAAAGATATTAGCCATGCTAGGAGCTTGTTACAACATTACAGTACACAGTCCCTGTTAGGAGATAGACCCTGTTAGGAGTCAAAGAAAATAGTATCTCACTGCCAAGGCACACTTCCCAAAGAAGGTTAAAGTCACCCTCAAGGATTCACAATCTAAATCAAGTGTATAAACCAAATACACATTCCAGCAAACTGTCTGATAACAACTGTCTTTGCTTGGTCAGTTCCAATGATGTATCAACTCTGCTTTGTATCCAACTGTCAACAAGCTTCATAGCTTCCACACTTCTTTTTCTTTTCTTTGTCACACTTCTTCACAAGAATTTAACTTTCATATATACCATCTTATAATAATTCATTAGGTCGGCCAGTTAAGCTTTCCTAATACATAATTAACTAGGTCGTTCAATTAAGGCTTTCCATCATACAAATAATTACACAACCCCTTGCTAAGATACAGATGGTATCTATAACAAGTATACAACATTTAAAATGTATTACATATCCTTCCAAATCTACAATTCATGCTCACAATTAATTTCACACGCTACATGTCTTAAGTCGGCCAGGAAATAGGTCTTCTCCAGAATACACTCCACAGATGATGTCATCGGTATCCAATCAACAATAGAACTCAACCCATTACTCTATCATATGTCAGCTATCCATCAGTAAGCTCACAAGTTCTAAAATATCTTTGCTAGAAAGATATACCCGAAACACAGAGACCTGCTCTGTCCAGAATCACAGTTACAGTCCAGAAAACCAGTCTTCACTAAATCAATTGTAACATCCACAGTAGGTAACATAAAGTCAAGCGACCTTAGAGATAATTTCAGTACACATATTTCTGTATAATTCCAACTTCAATCATTCTGAATCATCCATATAGTGTCTATACACTCCATCCAATTACGTAGCCAATCTGTCTTCTTCATAGAAATTTATGTTGACATCAGTGAAAAAACATGAATATCAACAGCATGATCAGTAACCAAAATTGATATCATCCAACAATCTCCCCCTTTGGCATTGATGGTAACATATGGGAAAATCCATATGTATCAACCCAAAAGTACTCACTCTCTGTTAGAATATCTAATCTTTACTTGTATTTTAATTAGGAAATTCATTTGGAATCCCTACATGTATTTTGTCCTCTAGTGGGAGGACAACTCTTCTTATGTAATTCCTTAATAAGGAAAGTAGTTTAT
>MU224358.1:2809804-2826936 GCA_018584345.1 Thuja plicata
AATAGGTGCAAATGTTTCTTCATAGTCTATGCCTTCTTGTTGTGAGTAGCCTTTACATACTAGTCTAGCCTTGTTTCTTACCACTGTGCCTTCCTCATCCATTTTGTTTCTAAAAACCCACTTAGTGAGAATCACATTTTTGTTATTAGGTCTTGGAGCCAATTCCCAAGTGTTGTTCTTCTTTATCTTTTCTATTTCTTCCACCATAGCTTTAGTCCAAGATTCATCTTTACATGCTTCATTAGTAGTCTTTGGTTCAACTTGAGAAATCAAACAGATCTCATCTCTAACTTTAGATCTAGTCATCATGCCTTTGCTTGCATCACCAATAATTTGGTCTTTAGGGTGGTTTTTCTTTATATACCTTGGTGTATATAATGTCTCAATAGATTCAACCTGTTATTCTTCTTCAATCTCATTCTTGATCATCAAGGGTCCTTTAGGTTCAACATCAATTTCTCTTGAATCTGTTATCTGACCACAATCATAAATTATTTCCTGAATTTGAAATTTTTCATCTATCCTCACATTGGCACTTTCAATTAGTTTCCTCAGTCTCAGATTGAAACATTTATATGCTTTAATCTTAGTGGAATAACCAAGAAATATTCCTTCATCACTTCTAGCATCAAAATTGCCTATCTCATCATCTCTCTTGATATAACATTTACTACCAAATATTCTAAAATATTTCACAGTAGGTGAATGATCAAACCATAATTCATAAGGAGTTTTATTTGTACCTTCTCTGATCTAAATTCTATTTAATCTATACACAATGGTGCCAACTGCCTCTCTCTATGAACATGTGATACATTTCCTTCTAGCAACATAGTCCTTGCAGCATCTAATATGGTTTTGTTTCTTCACTCTGCTATCCCATTGTATTGTGGAGTTCTAGGAGCTGAGGTCTGTCTATGTATTCCATTTTCTTCATAGTATGTATTAAACAGTTCTGATGTAAACTCTCCTCCTCTGTCTGATCTCAAACATTTCATCTTTAAACCAGATTTATTCTCAACTTTTTCTTTGAATAACTTGAACTTGTCAAATGCTTCAGATTTCTCTCTCAAATATGCAACCCACATCATTGTAGAAAATTCATCAACAAAAAGTATAAAATACCTTTCACCATAGTATGATCTTGTTCTTGTAGGACCACATTGATCTATATGCACTAGATCCAAATTCTCTTTTGCTGAATAAGCTTTTCTCTTGAAAGTGCTTCTTCTAGTTTGTTTCCCCATAACACATTCTCTACACATAGTGTTAGATGGGTTTACAATTTTAGGTATATCTCTTACTTCTTTTGTCATACTTGCCTTCACAATGTTATCAAAATTAACATGAAAAAATATTCTGTACCATAACCAATTTTCATCAACCTTTGCAAAAAAACAAGAAGCTTCAGATGTATTCAATTCAAATACATTACCTCTAGATTTAGTACCAGATGCTATCAAGTCTCATGTTTTTCTCTTGATATAACATTTTCCATATATGAAGTTAAGTTGATAACCCTTGTCCACTAGCTATCCAACACTCAACAAATTGTGCTTAAGTCCATCAACAAGTAATACATTGTCAGTGTTAATCTTTCCATCCAGGAAATAGATCCAATTCCAATAATGAGTTTAGGATTATTGTCACCAAATCTAACAACACCACCATCATGTCTTTTCAAACTCACAAACTTTTTTTAATCTCCAGTCATATGATGTGAACAACCACTATCTATGACCCATTCAGATTTCTTTTCAACTTGGGATACTAAGGATTTTTCTTCATGCATAGGTTCATCATCCTTAATAGAAATAAATCTAATTTCATCATAATCACCATCCTCATCATCAGATAAACCTTCACTAGCATAATAACATTCCTTATCCCTTGAGAACTTAGACTTGAAAAACTCAGGTTTGTGCTTTGGAATTCTTGTAGGACATCTAGATGCAAAATGACCAATCTTGTTACATGAAAAACATTTCAAAGGTAATTTTCCCTCAAACTTACCATTACCTCTCTTTTCTCTTCTGGAAATCAGTGCAAAAATTTCATCTAGCTTTCTTTCTTCTTCCTTTATTTGTTCTCATTCATCAGCATAGGCTCCAAGTTATTCTCTTAGATCATTACTTCTTATGCTTGCACTTCCAGGTAAGATTCTTTTTCTTTTGTGCATGATTGCTTTGAATGCTGACTCAACCTTAGGTAAAGTGTCTCCCAATTTTGAGGCTTCAAATTTAGTTATCTTTCCAATCAACATCTCTCTAGTGAAGTTCGGTGTCAAAGGTATGATCTCCTCTATAGCCTGAACCTTGGTTCTATATGTAGGTGTCAAAGATCTGAGTATCTTTGCAATCACTTCTTCCTCACTGTAAGTTCCTCCAGAGTTCATAATAACAATAACTACCTCAGTAATTCTTTGTTCATATGCTCAGATGTTCTCATCTTCAGTGATTCCATCTTTGTCTTCCAGTTTTGTAATTTTTCTTTCTTTGTAAATTTGTCTCCAGCATATAGTGCTTACAGTCTTGACCAGATTTCATGTGCAGAGTCCAAGTCCTTTACTTCAATAAATTCTCCTTCTGATAATGCGCTGATTAAAGATTCCCTTGCAACCATATTGCATGAGAATAACTTCTTTTGATCTTCACTGGCTTTCTCTAGTTCATTCTCAGTTGCTATCTTTTCCTTCTTCTTTGTTATCATCCAATAGTCAATTCCCAGACATAGCAAATGTGATCTCATCTTGTTCTACCAACTGTCAAAGTTTTCAGAGTCAAACTTTGGACTATCCTTCCTATAGTAAGTCATCTTCAAGATCACCTTAAGCTATTAAACTTTCTCTCTGAGGACCAATTCCTTTGATACCAATTGTTAGGAATAACAGTCCACAACACAACTAAGAGGGGGGTGAATCAGTTGTAATCTAGATTATTAAAATTTATACTTTATAAACCAAATATGCAAATGTAAATGATAACACAGTGATAGCCAACACCATAACACAATATTTGTTATCGATGAAACCATGTTAAAGGTAAAACCCCGGTGGGAATTAACACCCAAAAATAATGTACGTAGAGTATAGTATCCCTATTAAAAGATATTAGCCCTGCTAGGAGCTTGTTACAACATTACAGTACACAATCCATGTTAGGAGATAGACCCTGTTAGGAGTCAAAGAAAATAGTAGGCTCACTACCAAGGCACACTACCCAAATAAGGTTAAAGCCACCCTCAAGGATTCACAATCTGAATCAAGTGTATAAACCAAATACACATTCCAATGAACTATCTGATAACAACTATCTTTGCTTGGTCAGTTCCAATGATGTATCAACTCTTCTTTGTATCCAGCAGTCAACAAGCTTCATAGCTTCCACACTTCTCTTTCTTTTCTCTGTCACACTTCTTCACAATAATTTAACTTTCATATATACCCTCTTACAATAATTCATTAGGTCAGCCAGTTAAGCTTTCCTAATACATGATTAACTAGGTCAGCCAATTAAGGCTTTCCATTATACAAATAATTACATAGCCCCTTGCTAAGATACACATGGTATATATAACAAGTATACAACATTTAAAATCCATTACATATACTTCCAGATCTGCAATTCATGCTCACAATTAATTTCACACGCTACATGTCTAAAGTCAGCCAGGAAATATGTCTTCTCTAGAATACACGCCATAGATGATGGCATTAGTATCCGATCAAAAATAGAACTCAACCCATTACTCTATCATATGTCAGCTATCCATTAGTAAGCTTTCAAGCTCTGAAATATCTTTTCCAGAAAGATATACCCGAAACACATAGACCTACTCTGTCCAGAATCACAGCTATAGTCCAGAAAAATAGTCTTCACTAAATCAACTGTAACATCCACAGTAGGTAACATAAAGTCAAGAAACCTTAGGGATAAGGTCAACACACATCCTTTTTCATAAGTCCAACTTTGATCATTTTGAATCATCCTTACAGTGTCTGTACACTCCATCCAGTTACGTAGCCAATCTGTCTTCTTCATAGAAATATATGTTGACATTAGTGACAAAACATGAATATCAACAACATGATCAGTAACCAAAACTAATATCATCCAACAAGGTGGTCTTATTTAGCCTCATGAGATACCTATGTGGAAGTGGGACACCATTTCTATGGATTTTAATTTTTGTCTTCCTATGTCATCTCATCGCCATGATGCCATCATGGTGATAGTTGACAAAAGTGGCTCACTTTTCACCCATGCGTACTACCTACACCGCACCAATAGTGGCATATGTATTCTTGTGATATATATTCAGACTTAATGGCATACCTCATAAGAACCTATCAGATAGAGATTCTCTTTTCACTTCATCATTTTGGAGAGAGTTATAGGCATATATGGGTACTAGGCTCAATTTTAGTACATCCTATCACCCTAAGATAGATGGATAGACCAAAAGGGTCAATCAAATGTTAGAAGACATGCTATGCATGTATGTAACAAATCATCAGACCTAGTGGGAGGATTATCTACACCTATTCAAGTTTTCCTATAGCAATAGGCATCATACATCATTGGGTATGCCTCATTACCACACCTTATATGGTAGACCATGTAGGACACCACTAAGTTGGGATAGGATCAAGGATAGAGTTTCCATTGGACTAGAGTTAGTTAGAGATATGGAGAAATAGGTAACTTTGATTAGGCAATGTCTTGGAGAGATTTAGGATAGGCAAAAGAAGTATACAGATACAAAGAGGATAGATCGATCTTACATGGTTGGAGATAGAGTCTTCTTGAGAGTGCGACCGCATAAGAGTCTAATACATTTTGGAAACGGCTCTAATATTTCACCTTATTTTTTTGGACCTTAAGAGATCCTAGATAGGATAGGACCAATTTCTTATCGTCTAGCCTTGCCACCTAGCCTGTCACGCATCCACGATGTATTTCATGTTTCAACTTTGAGGAAGTACATATATGATGAGTCTCATGTTATAGATTAGGATGCCTTGCAGGTGGAGTTAGATGGAAAGCTATCTTTGGAGCCCATTGACATATTGGCTCAAAAAATGCTGGCCCTTCTGATGCAGAGGGACATACAAAATCAATGAACTCCTAGGATCTTGTTGATCCACCCAACAATCCATATAAAATAACTTGTTAGAGACAAAGTAACATCTCTAAATCATTGAACCATATATGATAGGTTCCTCTATAAAAGTATTATTCAACACCTACAATCCATCAATCCAAACATCCATTCAAGAACCCTTCAAGGTTCATAACAAACTCACCATCAAAATAACTTATCAAGTTAATTTAATCAATCTCTTGATTCAAGAACTACATTTGTTCAACTTTAAGCATTATCCTTCACACAATTAAAATAATTCATCTCACATTGTTCATAAGGTTCCCGTGCCTTTTCCTTCCACATTTGGGTTTTTCCTTAACTATGCCTGCATATCACATTGTTAAAGACTCTTTAGACATTTACCATTTAATCCCTTAAGTCCATTCACTATGTCCACAATGCACTTGAATGTCTCTATTTTACAACTGCCTTGCATGTCCAACCATTAGACTTGTTTGAATAACCTTACCATCAATTTTCCAGCATAGTACTTTTTCATATATATATTATCTGAGCAACAATAAACATAAATGTTCCTCACTCTTGAGGATCACAAGAATCTCATTTGAAACAATCACTATATTCAATAAGAATAGTTGTGATTACTATCCTTTACTCATTAATACAACCAAACATTTAGCCAACCAAAAGTAGGAACATACACCTACTCTTACCAGTGCATTAACATATGGATAAAATTATTTCACATCACTGACCACCATTTGGAGAAGGACCAATTCTTGCAATATACATACACAAAATCCTTTTAATAAATGTCATTTGGGGTTTATTGAAGTTACACAAATATTATTCCATATATTTGGATCATTCAATACCACTTATTAATAGTTTTAATGCAATATATATGTGACTGTATGTTTAAACATGATAAATTCATTGCACTGTCTACTAGGGCATAACCTTATTTCTAAAATACACAACCAATCATTATAAAACTAAATTCATATTACAAATAAATGAATCTACTTGAAAATAAACTATTCGATCTCCTTACATGATCCATGGCCAATGATCCCACTTGTTTTTAGACAAATTTAATTCATCATAAAAGACTTCCAAATATGTTTAGATTTTTATTCAATCCATTGACTCGGTCTAATACGCATCTTAACAACAAATAAAATGATTGTTCTAAGAAATGTTGTCCAGAACTTGATAAAATAGTAATTATTCATTAAAAATTGTTACTAGAGTATATTATAGATTTTTTAGAGGTATCCTATTCTCTCCATATCTACCATTAAAATAATATATCCCTGCATTCTTTTAAAACCTTCATGATGGTCTAACTCTCACCAAAAATGGTGACAGTCAGAGTTACATTTGCTCCTGTCTCAACAAAAACTCTCTCAACTTGAACACGACCTTTTCTTTGACCTCTATATGAATTTTATAGTTCTTTAGATATTTATAGACTCTTCAACTTCCCTCCAATATTTACAACTTCCATATTGACCTTTCAACTTCCTTTTACATTTTTTTTCCAACTTTTATAATGTTGCATTTTATAACTTTTATGCAATATTTGCATTTTTGACATAAACAACCTCACAACTTAGTGACAACCTTATAAAAATGTAATAATGGATTATTAATGACTTATGACATCATATTTACCCTTCCATGGGTGCATTTACATGATTTCAACTATTAGACCAATCTAGGACCTAAATAGGACAGCTTGACAACCTTGTTACAATTGCTTTACACATTGATTCCCAATTGTTTGAAATGACTCTCATTTCATGATAATAATATTTTAGACTCAAATACAATCAAATTGAACATTTTATGACCTTTAGCCTCTTGTAGCTTATCCTACTACCTAGGTTCTCTTGCACTACCTTTGAGACGGGGAGTTGGACCAGGTCAGGTCCGGTGGGATTGTTATGATGAGGTTACAACCTCACGGGAGGATGTAGTACAGATGATATCTCAGTACCCCCACCTCTTTGATGAACTCCAGGAGGACATCCATGCCTAGAGGGGGAGGATATGAGGCCTAACCCTACTCTTCATAGCTCAGTACTAATTTTCTTGACTAGACTCTTTAGTTGATGCTTTATTTTGAGATACCTAGACTTATTGGACATATGTTATTATTTGAGGATTTGCTAGATCCTATGCTATGTTTATTCAGTAGTTTTATTATGTTGTTAGTAGGTTTATGTGATTATTTATGATAGTTAATTCACATGACTTCTATCATTTGTATTATGATTTGATGATGTAGTGTGATGGATATATTAGATGTTATTTTGATGCAAATTTGATTCAATAATTCATGTTTATGCACATTTGGATCAAATGTAGATGTTGTTGTAAGTTATGATGAATCATTAGAAAACTCAAGTGCTAGTTAATATGTTCTTTGTTGACATTTTTTATCTTCCTATGTTTTGTATGGTGATTTCTTTGACTAATGATGTTTTTATTGAGTGTGCAAAATATTTACAATGGTTCTAAATACGGGGAATCAAGAATGGATCAATGTTAATATAGTGAAACTAAGGTTGTGTTTAAATATTAAATTTAATTTTGTGATTATTCATGCCATGTATATTTATTATGTAGTGTCACTTGACACATGTGTGTAAGATGTCTTGGCATGACTTGCCATTTTAACTAGGATAAGTATGACACCAACTAGAGGGTTAACCTGTAGAGCTCCCATGCTTACCCTAGGGTTAGGAAACCTTTAAGTGGGTCAAAGTTAGTTGAAACTCGTAGGTTAACTTCATTTGAGGTTTTGGAGGGTCAAATAAGCTTCTAGCGGGTAGTTAGGGTCAAATTTAACTACCCTTCTTGTCACCCTAGGGGTTAGGTGTTCATGGGGATTTTGTTGTTTTCAATTTATATTTTTCATTTGTGTTGTGATTTTGTTAAGGGAGCCTTCAAGGCACACTCACCCTTGGGAGGGCAGAGTAACCTTGAGGAGTGAAAGGTTAGTGACAACCCTAGTAGTGTAGAGTCTCCCATGTGTGGAGGGATAAACATGGATGTTTTGGTCTCCATGATGTCAAGCTTTTCCTAAGGGAATTTTGGGGTCATAAGGAGAATTTTTCTGGCTTGAAGCCATGGTTTTTATTTGAGGAGTAAGGAGGATGGAATTATTTTTGAGCCCAGGTGTGTCATTTATTTCTTGATATTTTCTTGGCTTCTCCTCTGAGGTATTTAGTCCACTTTCACCCCAATTTAATGGGTCTTTTGGAGAACTTTTGTTTAACCTTGGAATGGGTGTTTTTACCCTTGTAATTTCTTGTTAAGTGTTTTTTGTTAAAATGGGTTCTTTGGCACTTGTTCATTCTTGGTTACCCAAGCTCAGGGTGGCCTTGTAAAGGCCTAGGTTGTGAGGTGAACCTCCATGGTAAACCTATTGTCTTATGCAGTTTTTAGCTTTAGATCTTAAGAAAGGGTTTTAATAAAGTTATGTTTGAAACACCATCTGGTGGTCTTATGTTCTACACCATTGTTAGAATAACTTAGAGGGGGGTGACTCAGTAGCCTCAATAATTAATCCAATATTCAACCAAAAAGTTATACCACATATATAAAACCTCTAGTTATCTTTAGTCCTATAAGATGTATTCCTTGTGTTAATCTAACATGTATATACTACTCGTAGAATATACTATTTATCCTTTTCTTAAGCTTTACCGATTAGCAGTTTATATTTTCCTTAGCCTTTATCAAAATATAATAAATAAACTTAGTTTTTAGTGATCAATCCTATTTTAGTAATGTGTAAAGAAAAACATCAAAGCAACGAAACATATACACATTTGACACATGAATTTTTATTGTGGAAACCTTGTTAAGGAGAAAACCACTTGGGACTGGTAACCCAAAATTTTGGCTCTTCTGAAGTGAGCTCGGTGAAGAGCCAACCCTATTAAAGGTTACAAACACATTGTTAAGTGTGACCTTGTTATAGGATTTGAAACTAACAGTTTTTTATTTGATATCTGGCATTCACTATGCTATCAACATGATAAACCTTTTGATACTCCTTGGGACGTATCTCAATATATTAAGGATGGTTAAATCCTACTCTGTTAAGAGATTTTCTCAATCAGTGGTTAAACTAAAATAGTAAATTATTTTTTCATAAATACAACTTAATCTTGCAGATGTTCAGATCTATTGTAAGCCCATAATACCTCTTCTGATCAATGTTCTCTTCAATTCCTTTTCTCCACTTCTTTCTTCTTGGTGAATGTTGTTGTTTCTATGTTGCTTGGTGTTCACAAAATTTTTAGCTCTGTCCTTTTGCTTGTATGATCTGATCTATATGAAGACTTTTATCTTCACCAAAATTCTCTTCAGCATCCTCTTTTTTATAATGAATTACTTGTCTCTATATATAGACATGATTTCACCATTCTTTTGTCCTTCTTGTTTTCTTCATCACTTCTTGATCTGTAAAGATTGCCATGATTTATTTAGTTTTATTCCGCAAATATCTCCTTGTTTTCTAGAATAAAACATGCTTTAAATATCCTTCTTATCTTTATCTTTTAACTGGTCGATGAAAATAAAGTAATCAATCAGTTAATTATATATTTAGCTCCTGCTAGCTAAGTTGTTTTGTCATATCATAACTTCAGTTCTTGTTGGTCAACACTTCAGTTTTTCTTGATGGCTACTACAGATAGCTCATTCATCAAATTTAGTTTTGTTTAGTGACAATTGTAGTTATCTCGATAAGCTTGCTCGGGTATCACTTTCTCAGGTAACACTGTTCATCGATTAACACTGTGAACTTATGTGTTCGGGGTTCACTTTTTATCAGGGTTTACTGTCACTTAGTGTATATGATTACTGATAAAAAAAAAAATTCTCTTCAAATATCTAAGTGTTGTGATAGTATGTGTATGAGAAATCATACCATATCAAGTTGACAGCAATGACAATACAATAAATTAACTGATTTAATGTCTTGTATTTACTTTCTACATCTCGGTGATCATCAACTTTTTCATCTTCAAACATTTAATTAGTTATAGTTCATCAATCTCTCTCTTTGGCATTGATGGAAACATACTACTAACACAATATGAAATATATCAGTTGTAGTTCATCAATGTCTACCAAACTTATTTTTCTATAACCAATTAAAATATCTGGCTCTCGGTAAGATCTTCTACCTTAGATTTGATTCTTGCATAGTACTTTCTTTCTTCATTGCCCTCACTGGATAGATGTAGCAAATTCTGATTCTGTCTCTCCCTTTGTTGTAGAATATCTTCTCCCTTTTCTGGATAGATATGCAGTATTAACTTTTCTTCAATTCTCTCCCTTGGAACGATGGTTAATATTTTCTAAACTTTTCTTTGCTCTCCCTTTTACTGTTCCTCTCCCTAATGGATATTTCTTTTCTTTTCCTTTGAAAACAATATATTTCATTGAATACTTCTCTCCATATTCATTAAGTACACTTCTCCCTTTGACAACAATGCCAAATTCTATCTCTTTTCCATAATATATTCCTTGAATTTCCTCTCCATCAGTAGTACAATAGCTCTGGTGTTCGGTGTAGATAAGTACCTTTATGTGTACTGATATATCATTGCAGTCCATTTCCATCTTACATCAACATGATTGATCTTCTGATAAAGTGTAGGCTAATGTAGCCTCCTAGTCAGCTTAGTGACCAATAGACAAGGGTCTAACCCCTAGTCTTTTCCTCAAGTACTCAAAAGTGTATTTAGGAAATGGCTTTTTGAATATGTTTGATAATTGTTCTTTTAATTATATATATTCTAGTATCACCTCTTTCTCTTGTACTTTTTCCCTTAAGTAATTATACTTAATAGCAATGTGCTTTGTCTTAGCATGCATGACAGGGTTCTTTGAAATGTTGATAGCACTTGTATTATCACAATAGATAATTACTAGTTCAAGGATTTTTATATTTATACCTTGAAGTGATTTCTTGATCCATGCAATGTTAGAGAAATTTGTAGCAGTAGTCACATATTCTACTTCTGTAGTGGATTGAGAGATTCATCCTTGCTTTTTACTTATCCATGTGACAAATCTGTCACCCATAAAGAATGTTCCTCATGTTGTGCTCTTTCTATCATCTATGTTTCCAACCCAATCAGCATCTGTATAGACTTTAATCTCAAATTTGCCTTCTTTATTATACCACAATCCATAATCTTTGGTATTCTTTAGATATCTTAGAATTCCTTTGACAATAGTCATGTGTGATTATTTGGGATTAGCAGAGAATCTTGAAACTATTCCAACTACATGTGCTATATCTGGTCTAGTATGTACAACATACATTAGTTTTTCAATCATAGATCTATATAAGGTCTAATTTACCTCTGTTGACTTGTCTTCCTTTGTCAATTTTCATTTGGTTGCCATAGGTGTTCCAACTGGTTTGGAATCTTCCATTTTGAATATCTTGAGCACTTCTTTGATGTATTTGGATTGTGTGATGTAGATGCCTACATCTTGTTGAAGAATTTGTAGACCAAGAAAGAATTTGATCTCCCCAAACATTGACATTTCAAATTCTTTTCTCATTTCATCAGCAAACGATTTTCATAACATATCATTACCTCCAAATATGATATCATCAACAAATATTTCAGCAATCAACATGTAATCATCAGTATCTTCTTTTAAATACAGATTACTATTATCACTTGTTCTTACAAATCGAATACTAATGAGATAAGAGTGAAGTCTTTCATATCATTCTCTTTGTGCTTTTTTCAATCCAGACAAGGCTTTGTGTAGTCTGCATACCATGTTCCTCTTGTTAGGATTTACAAATCCTTCATGTTTTTTAATGTATACTTCTTCTTCTAGTATTCCATTTAGGAATGCAAATTTGACATCTATTTGGTATACCTTGAATCCTTTGAATGTAGCATAAGAAAGTAGAATTCTTACTCCTAGTCTAGCAATGGGTGAAAAATTTTCTCCATAGTCAATACCTTCTTCTTGTGCATACCCCTTGCATACCAGTCTTGCTTTGTTCCTTGTGACTTCTCCATTCTCATTTAATTTTTTTCTAAATATCCATTTGGTACCAATAACATTTTTGTCACTCGGTCTAGGTACTAATGTCCATGTTTTGTTCTTCTCAATCTCTTCTATCTCTTTATTCATAGCACTGACCCATTCTTGATTCTCAAGTGCAGTATTGATAGATTTAGGCTCAAAATCACAAATCAAACATCTAGTGTTTAGTGACATACTTCTTGTTCTCATTCCAGCCTTTTTGTCTCCTATGATCTGGTTCTATGGATGGTATCTTCTGACATACTTGGAAAGTATCGGTTCAAATATTTTTTCATCATTATGATCATCATCTTGACCTTTACATTGATCTTCATCACTTGGTACATCATTGTGAACAATTTCTTGATTTTTGATGTTTGTTGCCTGATGCTTGGGTGCATTTTTCTGTCGCTTGGTAGCGATACACTATTGCTCAGGTAGAGTGCATGGTTCTTCACTGTAGACAAATTTGATGTAATATTTCAATTCCTTTATTCCTTCCTCATCATTTTTCTTAGCAAAATATCCACTTTGACATTTGCACTTTCAATGATTTTGTTAGAGGATTCATTAAGACATTTATAAGCTTTGCTTTTGGTAGAATAGCCTAGAAATATGCCTGCATCACCTTTGGAGCCAAGCTTTCCATTTCTATCATCTTTAAAAATATAACATTGACTTCCAAAAATTCTAAAGTAACTTACATTGGGTGTGTATCCATACCATAGCTCATAAGGTGTCTTATTGGTGTCTTTCTTCAATTGAACTTGGTTTGTTGTGTAGATAGCAGTACTGACAGCTTCTCTCCAAAAATTTTGTGTGATGCCTTTCTCAATAATTAGTGTTCTAGCACAATAAAAAATGGATCTATTCCTTCTCTCAACAATCCCATTTTGTTGTGGTGTTCTCGGTGCAAAAACCTAACTTTTAATTCTATGCTCATTACAAAACTTAGTGAATTCATCATAAATAAATTCCCCTCCTCTATCTAATCTTAAGCATTTTAGTTCTTTTCCACTTTGTTTTTCAACCATAGCATTATACGAATTAAACATCTTAAATGCTTCTGAATTCTCTTTAAAGAACATAATAGTCATCATCCTAGAATAATAATCAACAAATAGAATGAAGTATCTATCACCATAATAGCTCTTTTTTCTCATTTGTCCACATTAGTCAATATGGAATAAATATAGAATAGCATTTGATGTGTAGATTTTTCTCTTGAAACTATACTTTGTCATTTTACCTTTTTGAAAATTCTTACACATGACATGGTCGAGCTTTGACATACTTGGTAATCCTCTTACTTTCCATTTATTTCTTATCCTAACCATGTTGTCAAAATTCACATGACAACCTTTTATGGCACAACCATATGTCTTTGTTTCTAGCCAATAAACAAGTGGTCTTAATATCATCAAGATAGAATAGGTTACCTTTTGTTTGATCACCAGTACTGATCAACCTCCCTGATTCATCATAGATTTTTTCCTTTTTGTTCTCAAATGCAACTTGGTGTCCTATTTTATTCATCTGTGAAACACTCAATATATTATAGTTTAAGTCCTTTCACCCAATATGCATTTCCACATCTGATCAGATTATTCAACATGATGGCTCCTTTACCTTCAACTGGACAAGGTGAATCATTACCCATTCTTACTGATCCACCATTATAATATTCAAAAGTTTCAAATTTTTCCTTATCTCCAGTCATGTGGTGAGTACATCCACTATCAATAATCTAGACATCATTTTTACTAACCTTAGATATGAGTACAATCTCAATATACCTATTTTTCTTCGTCTGAAACATCCTTCATAGAAACAAATACTACCTCAATATCTTAATCAGGTTTAGTGTCAGTATCCTCAACTTTGTTCTCAGCCAGGTAGCAAGCCTTCTTGCCTTTGTCCTTGTAGTCTTGGTTATCTCTTCTGTTAGATTTTCGGTTTCTTTGGTAATCTCGGTCATCACCTCTATCAAACTTATTTTCATAAGATCAATCGATAGCAACAAAGTGTCCAATATTTTTTCAATTAAAACACACCAATGGTATTTTACCTTTGTATATACCTTTGCCTCTCTGAAATCTTCTAGCCATTAGTGCTTCAATTTCATCATGTTCATGTTCATCACTATCACTTTCACTATCATTTCTCATAGTGTGTTTATGACTTGATTTACTTATCTTTAGAGAAGATTTGAATGCAAACTCAATATTTGGTAAGACACTGTTGTCAAAGTTATTCATCTCAAATGAAATAAGTCTACCAATCATACTATCTAGAGTAACATTGTTACCAACTACTGCTCTCATTTCTTGAATTACAGATACTCTAATAGCATAAATAGGCAGTAAGGTTCTGAGAATTTTACTTACCACTTTTTATTCTTTGAGTACACCTCCTACTCCTCGGATAGCATTAACAACTTCCTTGAATCTACTATTGTAATGAGTGATGTTTTCTCTTTCTTTAATTCTTAGGTCATCAAACTTTCCTCTTAGGCTTTTTGCCTTAGCTCTCAACACATTTGTATCTCCTCCATGTACTAGCTTGAGTTTGTCCCACATTTTCTCTGTAGTGATGCATGATTTGACATCTTCAAATTTAGCATCAAAGAGTGAGGAATAAAGTTCTATTGTCATATAATTGTGTTCATTTTTCTCTCTCAATTGATCAACTGTCAGAGGTCCAGTAGGTAACGCAAATTCAGTATCCAAGTACTGTGTGACATCATTTCCAATCCCTGATAGGTAGATTCTTATCCTACTTTTCCATGATGCAAAGTTGTCCTTGTTCAACTTAGGCACATCCCTTTTTCTCATCTTGTGATCTTTAGCTTGAGTATTTAAACTCCCTTTCTAAGCACACAAGCTCTGATACCAATTGCTAGAATAACTGAGAGGGGGGTGAATCAATGGCCTCAATAATTAATCCAATATTAAACCAAAAATTTATACCACATATATAAAACCTCTAGTTATCTTTAGTCCTACAAGATGTATTCCTTGTGTGAATCTAACATGTATATATTGCTTGGAGAATATATTATTTATCCTTTTCTTAAGCTTTACCGAATAGCAGTTTATCTTTTCCTTAGCCTTTATCGAAATATATTAAATAAACTTAGCTTTTACCGATCAATCATGTTTTAGTAATGTGTAAATAAAAACATAAAAGAAATGAACCATATACACATTTGACACATGGATTTTTACCGTGGAAACCCTGTTAAGGGAAAAACCACTTAGGACTGGTAACCCAAAATTTTTACTCTTCTGAAGTGAGATCGGTGAAGAGCCAACCCTGTTAAAGGTTACAAACACACTATTAAGTGTGACCTTGTTAGAGGATTTAAAACCAATAGTTTTTCATTTGACATCTGGCATTCACTATGTTGTCAACATGAAAAACCTTTTGATACTCCTTGGGATGTATCTCAATATATTAAGGATGGTTAAATCCTACTCTGTTAAGAGATTTTTTGAATCAATGGTTAAATCGAAACAATATATTATCTGTTCATAATTACAACTTAATATTGCAAATGTTTAGATCTATTGTAAGTCCATAGTACCTCTTTTGATAATATTCTTTTCAATTCCTTTGGTCCACTTCTTTCTTCTCATTGAATGTTGTTGTTTCTCTATTGTTCGGTGTCCATAGAATTATTAGATCTATCCATCAACTTGTATGATCAGAACTGTATGAAGACTTTTATCTTCACCAGAATTCTCTTTAGTATCCTCTTTTTGATAATGAATTACTTGTCTCTATATATAGACATGATTTCATTGTTCTTCTATCCTTCTTGTTTTCTTCATTGATCACTTCTTGATCTGTAAAGCTCTCCATGCTTGCTTTAGTTTTATTCTGCAAATCTCTCCTTGTTTTCTGGAATAAAATATTTTTTAAATATCCTTCTTATCTTTAGCTAAGTTGTTAATTCTATATTTATCTCCTGCAAGCTAAGTTGTTTTGTCGTATCCTAACTTCAATTCCCATCAGTCAACACTTTAGCTATGCTCGATGACTACTACAGATAGCTCGGGTATCAAATTCAGTTCTATTCGGTGACAACTACAGTTAGCTCAGTAAGCTTGCTCATGTATCACTTGCTCAGGTATCACTGTCTGTCGGTTAACACTATGAACTTCTATGCTCGGGGTTCACTTTTTGTCAGGGTTTACTGTCACTCGGTGTATATGATTAATGATGAAAAAAACTTTCTCTCTTCAGATCTCTAAGTCTTGTGACAATATGTGTATGAGAAATCATACCATATCAAGTTGACATCAATGACAATACAATACATTAACTGACTTAATGTCTTGCATTTACTTTTTGCAGCTCGGTGATCATCAAATTTGTCATCTTCAAACATTCAATCAGTTATACTTCATCAACCATGTGGCTAGATTTTCTTCCAAGCCCATGATGTTAAAATTGGGGCTTTGTAATTTGAATGTAAATGAATATTGTAAAGTTGTACTGGAATAAATTTCTATGTGAATGATAATGGAAGATAACTCTTATTCTTGCACTAATTATGCTAAAATCATAATTCTTGTTATGTTGTGAAAGTTATTTTTGTATTAAAGAGAAAAGGAAAATATGGATAATCATTTTATAGCATAGCTCCTACAAGAAAATTATGAGCTTATTTAAGATTGTATTAAAATATAGAGAAACTAAATGATTATCTATCTTTTAAAGTTGGAATATCTAGTTGCTTAAATAACATATTCTTGTTATAAAATAAAGAGACTAAATCATAAATATTTATTTTTCCTCTTGATTAAAATATATATTCATATTTTATATCACCCACATAAGTTAAATAATTATTTATTTAAATATGTGTGTGTGTGTGTGTGTGTGTGTGTGTGTGTGTGTGTGTGTGTGTGTGTGTGTGTGTGTGTGTGTGTGTGTGT
>MU224358.1:2867024-2914843 GCA_018584345.1 Thuja plicata
CATCAACTATTTTGATCTATGGGTACCCTAATGTTGGCAAGAGTTCTTTTATTAATAAGATTACTCTTCAAGCTTGAAGAAGCGATATATTTTGGCAAATGAAGAGTAGAAAGATGATGATATTCCTCAGATCATGGATGGACACAATGTTGTAGACAGAATGGAAGACATCTTTCTAAACTAGCCCTAGATCGTTCGATAATTGGGTGTAGGATCTAGACCCAGGCTAAAAAGATGTCTTCCTGTCTGTTGTGGAATTATCCCTTCTTTGGCCTGCACTCATTCCTCTTCTCAAAAATGGTTATCTAGAAACTTTGGATACTGTTTCTCATCCATGCATGAAATGTTCTAGTGATTGTATAAAATTACTTTAGGCCTCTAGTATTGATGAGATGTACAAGTGTAAAATGTTTTTGTGAGACTGGGATCAATTTGTGCAGTGTACATAAATGCAAGGCGGTGATTATTCTCGATGATCGACAGGTAGCTAGGACAGTAGCTAGGACTAAAGATAACATAGCCCAAGAGACCATCATAGGTTGTCTCTTTCTTCAGTCTATATTATTGACAGAATTTTTTACATTTCATTAGCTCATCAAATCTGGGGATTTGAAATAATTTAATAGAATATTTTCATGACAACTTATATTATTTAAGTTGGCGTTGCATGAATTTATCTACTTCGCGCACTTGGATACTATGAAGACGATGATAAAGAAGCATCTCCTACCATGGCCATGCTTCTTTATCGTCATCCTCATCATCTACAAGTGCACGAAGTAGATAAATTCATGCAATGTCAACTTAAATAATATACGTTGTCATGAAAATATTCTATTAAATTCTTTCAAATCCCCGGATTTGATGAGCTAATGAAAGGTAAACATTCTGTAAATAATATAGACTGAAGAAAGAGGGAACCTATGATGGTCTCTTGAGCTATTTTATCTTTAATGTGCATATTCGTCAATTTTTTGATATTTCATAATAAATTTTTGACAAAAGTGCTATGTCGGAGAATCATAATTTATGACAATTCTTCCGACAGTAATGCTATACGTTCGACAAGGCAACCTGTTGAAGAAATGCTGCATGACTGTCGCTATTCCAACAGAAACTTTGACAATAATGCTATATATCCGACAGGTATATCTATCACAATTAGGTGGAAACTGTCAGTATGCCAACAGTTATAATGTCAGAAAGGATATGTTTTCAACATTTATTTCCGACAGAGATTGTATATTTCTGATAGGTCATGGTGTCAGAATACCGATGGATGAGCCGTAGGAAATGCCAAACTAAAGCTGTTGTCATGTGCAAGTTTCTGACATGATCTAGTGTCGGTAAATTGATGAATGTGTCTTTTGTCACAATTTCCTATGCAAAAATAGTGACGGACTCATGTGTTAAAATACCGACAAATGAGCGTTGGAAATCTGACAAATGGCTGTCAGAATTTGACCTCAAATGTACTAGTGAGTGATTAAATAGTGATTAAACTGCGATTACCCTGTGCTTAGTGTGTTGTTATCTATTGCTTCAAAGTTCTTGTTTGTGGTCATTTGAAGGTAGAGCTTGTTGCAAGAGTGCTCCTGGTATTCTCTTCCCCCACTCTTTTATAGATTTTCAGGTAGGTTCTCTGGTTCTTTGTCATTTCTACATTTTTCTTATTGTTTCTATTTTTGTTCTCTGGTTTTGTTTTCGCTTTGCTTCATTTCACTTTGTCCTCTTGGTTTGGTTTGTTTGGTCTACCTCTTTTTGGTGGGTTGGCATCGCCAGAGGGTTGTTTTCCCTCTGCGTGGTCATAGATTAATGTAAATAGTGTATAGTACCTTGTGATAGTTCATGTATCCCTGTGAATATTTGTAAATAATGTATATTTTGTGTATATCTATTTTGGCCCTCGGCCCTCTATATTTTTATGCATGTATATGTTCTATATATCCTTCTGAGCTTGCGAGTTCCTTGCGCTCTATCATGCATTTTTTCTTCATGATTCCGAGCTCATCGAGATGGAGTCACCACGGTTTGAACTTGGCACCTCGCTGGTTTGAGACATGTCAGCTTTCTCTCTCCTTCGTCTCATCACATTTATGGTGGGATTAATTTCCCATGAGTGGGAATTCAAACCATGTCCCATCTGGCACTTAATTCCCTTGTGTCAACCCACTTGTCCCCATAAATGTCTTAACACCACTTGTCATCCTACCACATACCAACCCACGTCAGCTGAATTAGGTTTCCCATCAATCACATCGGCATGACAACGGCCATTTTGTCTGAACTCTGGGTCTCTGCTGCCCCTCATCTTGTATTTCCTCCTATCAGTAGATCCAGACACCTTGGGATTTAACTCACATCTATTTCAATTATTCTGGGATCATTTTGATGAACGTAACATTTTTTGGATAGGTGCAGCAGGGTGGTGATGTTCCAGAACTTTAGTTTTTTTTATGTATGTATCGTGTTCTAATGGATTTTTGGTCTTGCAGGTTGCAGATAGATTGATTGAAGATGTTTGACATTATTGCCCCTCTTGATAGTCCAGAACTACCTACCACTTCCACCCGGGCAGCTATGAAGTCCAAAATGGAGAGAATATTGGCAAAGTTGCCTTTAACCTCAAAATATCCAAAGGAGGGAGCTATTGTAGGGTCCAAGGTGGACTCCAAAGTCTAGGAAATAACACATATGAACCCTGAGATTTGGGCCAAATTGCAAGGTCTGATCCAGACCATTTACAGGTTAAAAGGTGAAGGAGACAAAATGGCCACTTTCTTGGCCGCCTCTGGCACCATAAAGGCTACAAACTTTTCATGTTTGGTGCACTCACCAGAATTAATAAAGAAGGTGGCGATACTATACAATGCACCTACTCACACAGTTCTACTTCTGGATCCCCGGCCACTACAATACCCCGCCACAATTGTCACCTTGGATGCTCTGACTTTTGCATCCATATTGGGGATTCCTCAGTTCAAGGGGTCCGCTATCATCACCCGGGTCAACTCACTAAAGGAATTCAGTGAGGCCGAAGGAATTTCCTGGCAACACCCCAACAGTCAATGGCTGAAGTCTCCAAAGAAAAACTACAAGAGACTGAAGTTAGAAATTCCCCATGGAGATTTCAAAGAGCCCATCCAGGCGGGTATAATATTTTTATGTAGGGTTTTCAGATGGCCCCACACCTAAGAATTATTGATGTGGATGTACTATTTTCTATACTACATCACAACCCACAACCAGACCTTCAACTGGGCAGCTATTATAGATAACCATGTGGATACACAGATGAGGACCGTCGCCTAGACCACTCTATTTTATATGACTTCATATGTGCTATGGGCATTAGCACAAAAAAGGCCAGCTTTTCTAGGTTTGGGGACAGCTAGAGAAATTAGGAATGGGCCAGGGTAGGTCACACCATGGGATCACTATCCCCAGTTACAGTGGGAGCTTAGTTTCCTATACTTATGCCGGGTAAATGATGCGTTCATTTACCATAATATCTTAACCCTTACCCAAGATTTTGGGTACCACCTCTCACAGGCGGCGATGAATTTGGTCAGCTCCTACGACCATTATTTTATTTAGTTCCAACATCACACCTACATTAGGGTGACAGGCTTCAATGGGAAGCCCTATCTTCTTCCCTAGTATTGCGGGGACAAGATTATTCTTTTAGAGTTTTGCAGGAAGATCTTGGATCTACATGCCTTCTTCACATTGAAGAAGGTCATCAACATTCCTTTCCCATTCTATTGTGGGGATTATACATGCAGCCTCGCCGTAGCCCAAGAGGCAGACAATGAATTGAAGAGCTTGGGTCTGGTGGAATTCCACCACGCCCAGAAAAATTATGATCCCCGTGACAAGATTGCCATAGCACTACCTCGAGTGTCCAAACTACATGAAGAGGAAATTGAAGACTTTTGGGCGGACTGCCAGGACAATTTTTATCTCTGGGCCTGACAGAATACAAGGATGAGCAAAGGGCTCATGAAAACGCTGGACCTTCAGACCTTCCCAAAGGGATTTAAAGATGATGGGCCACTAGAAGATCTAGCATACAAAGGACAAGGGCTAGATAAACAAGACCTTCCTCTAGTGGATTGCTCCATCTTAGAGGACCTAACGATTGAAGGGGTAAGCCACCCAATTTTGGAGGCAAGTCACTAGTAATTTGCCTGGGTGTGTCCCAAAAGCACCCAAAAGAAATCAATGGTCAAGAAGACCATTCCCTCTTCAGTTGGGGCTAGGCCTTCTTCGTCTGTCGTGGCCACTGAAGCAAGCACAAGTAGAGGGAAAGAGAAAGAGGGTGCCCTAGTTCCCAAGGCACCGCCCTAGATCCCCACCCTTCTGATGGCTCAACTGCATCAAAAAATGGAGTTGGCAAAGCTGACCAGTTAGCAACTAAGGATGAAGGTATCGACCAATCTGCCTATAGCTCCAATGGCATCTTCTCGCCCGATGGGATTTCTCTCATTGGCAGCTATGATGAGCAGATAGACTTTCACTGAGGTAGAGTCCACTAGAATTCTAGATACTGGGGCTTCACTTATAAGGAAGAAGAAGAAGGTGACACCTACACCTAGCATAGTTTCCAGTCCCGGTATGCCAGCGATGCCCCTAGTAGATATAAGTTTGGACTCTCCCAAACTTGAAGATATCTCAGACTCCTTGCCCCTGCATGATGATTTTGATGACACCTTCTCGGTGGAGGAGCTCTTAGAGATTCAACATGGTTTAGGTCATGTGGTGGAGGAAATTGTGGCTCAGGACAAAGAAGACTCCCATAGAGAAAGAAATCCTGGTAGAGAAAGATACATCTGAGCAGGAGGCTCAGGAAGAAATGCAAGTGGGACCTGAGCAAGAGAGAGTACCGGTCCAAGAGACTGAAGGTGCACCAAGGCAACACATAGATGAGAAGCCGATGGTCAGGGAACCCAAATCCATAGGAACAACCGTATCCCTGACTGTCACACTCCAAACACCTTTAGTAACTCTAGGTGACCAAGCACCCCAGAGCACTTTTAGTGAGGTAGTAACAATGGTTGCCTTGTTAAACTTTGGCCAGAGACCTCACCCACCTCTGGAGGATGTTCTGATGAAGGAGAATGCTCCAATAGATGAAGCCAATGTGAGCAGGGAGTAGCAGCAGTAAATGGACTAAGATGTCCTGGATAAAGAAAATGAAGAAACAACTGACACCTAGAGGGACGAAGTCCCTGAAAATACAGAAGAGATTAAGGCCGGAGAGAAGGCTCTAGATAGTTCAACAAAAGATGCTAGTATGGAAGAAAACATTGAGGGTTCTGAATAATAGGGAACAGAAAAGGGATAAGAATAGGAGGAACCATAACAAGAGGTAGATAAGGAGCCCAAAGATAATGTGCATTCCAGGGATGCAGTGCCAGATTTTGAAAGGAATCGTGATGAACAGGTATTGATAATGAAGCCACCCCAATGGCTGGTGGAATCCAAGAAGAGGGAAGCCCCAGTGGTGGCACAAGCACTCCACTCTCATTGGCCAAAATGATGGCCAGAAATACAAAGGCTAAGAAGCCCAAGAAAGCGTGGGCAGTCCATACTCTCCGGACTGGTCCCACCAGTATTATAGTTGCGACTATTGCAACACCTCCTCTTGATGTAGATACAGTGGTCATAAGGCCCAAAGACTACAACATAACAAAAGTAGCATTAGGGAAGAGGGAAAAGCAAGGCGAATTGGACTTTCTTAAAGAAGCCATCAATGCAATAGAGGCCAAATAGCTCAAACAGGGCCAGAAGCTGTAAGAGGAAAGAGAAACAAATGTTAATCTCCTTGCACTTTTGGTAGAACTAACACATCCTTTAGCCAAAGTCCACTCCAGAACCCCTTCCTCCAGATTACCGCTTGCACAAGGTAATATGGACTCTGTACAGATCATGAAAAGAAAATCGCAAGCTGTGGATGGGTGGGCCATCAAGCAGGTGACTGCAATGAGACAATTTTCGGTGGCATCCCTCCCAGACCTTTACTAGGTCAGTTCTCTCCTCAACCAAGAAAAAGGATCTGCTATTATATGGGAGCAAGATCTAGCCAAGTATAAAAAATGGAAGGCTGGGCTAGAAGAGATCCACAACATTGGCGAAGAAGTCACCACAGAGTCCAAAATTTTGGGAGACAAATCATATGATTCCCTCTAGGCCTAGTACTCCTGACTTGTCCTCAAGATTGAGGTATGCAAGGAACTGGTTAAGGCCCTGAAAGAGAAGGTGAAAGCAGCCTAGTATCCCTTGGGCTTATTTAAAACATTCATGGCTGGGGTATTTCAAGTTGATCCCTTCACCACCGGCACATGTACCCTAGAGGACTATGTCCTCAGCAAGTTTGATGAATGAATGGAGTCCCTGTATCCACTTGCCAGAGAGTTTGACCAGGGCAGGCTATCTAGATTTCTAAGACAATGATCCGATCGCATGATGGCATCAAGATGGTGGATGAATTCTAGAATGGGGCCAAAGAAGTTGAGGAAGTAGTTGAGGCTGTTTGTAGCCGGTGGGATAGCATCAAAGATATAGATGAAGAAAGCATAGTTCAAGTATTGGAAGCTTGGGAAAAATCATAAGGAGCAATAGGGACCTCCAAATTTTAGAAATGTTTAGCGAAAGATGTGTTTTTGTATTCATTCATTCTTTTGGAATGCGGGTTCCTGGATCCTACATTTTTGTATTCTTTAAGGTGACCCATGTCCCAGTTCTTGAGGCCAACGGGTCACTTTCAAGGTATTTAATAAGGTTTTCAGAGGGTAGGTAACCACAACAAGACACGTTGGCTCGATAAGAGGTTTTCTGACAGATGGTCTTCCGTAGGTGTCACTTCAACATTACACCTGGCACATTGGAGACAGGGTGCCACTTTCCCATTTATGAGGCATGTAGCCTCGATCCCTGGGGGATTAGATTTCTTCTCTCTCCTTTCAGCTCTCTTCTCTAGGCTAATTCTTCCACTCCTCTTTTATTTTCCTATTCTTCTGACATGTCAGACCTTTTCTGTCTCAAGGTCTTTTGTAGCGTGGTGCAGGTAGTACCAGCCACCGGATAATGTATTATATTGTAAAGTGTAAAATAAGTTAGAGTTAGGTTTAGGTCAAGTGATGTGTATACATAATAAGTCTGACCTCATTCCAAGGGTTGGCAAAATTGATGATTTTGTAGTCCATAGTTATACCAATCTGGTTTTCTCAGTTCTTAGTTGCAAAGCTCAATGCTCCATAGTTTTTAATCTTTCAATAGTTAAATGCTCCCTTGGAGCCACCATTGTACCACGCACCAGTGCTTGCTGGAAGAGATGTTAATGAAGAAGGAAGAGTTCTCTCAATGATGTTGTTTGCATTCTATCTTCTGGGTTAACGGTATTTTATGCTTTGTGTTCTTCGTGTCCTTTGCTCTGATACTTAAAAGTAGATTAATGACCTCCTTTCCTTTGCTACTAATAAAATATAAACTGATGGTTGTATATTTCTTTGGTATTTAGTGTAGTGTGTTAGAGAATTGTTGATGTTTTGAATGTTTAGCATAACTATAGGTAGACAAAATCTTTCTAACTCTGCAGTATCTTTTGAATTTTATTTGTTGAATGAGTGCATGCTTGCAGGAAACCCCACTAACTTGAATCCCCGAAGAAGATTAGTTGAAAATAACCAGCTATCCCCCTCAAACAAAATAGTCACATCTCCCAACTGAGCCCCGCATTGTTGAGACCCGACTCTCACATGCTTGGAGGCCTAGGGAATCTCATTTCCTTGGACAACATTTATAGGCAAAGTTGGCCAATACCCCAGTACCCGATGACAACTTACCTTTGTTGGAGGACCCGGTCACAAAGTCTCATTAATAGAAACTGGTGCTACAAGGAGGGCATGAACTCATCCCCCTCTGAGGATTCAAATTTTATGCCACCCAAGGGTTCCCCAAGCCATAGTTTTAGGAGTCAAACCTTCAGTGGGATTGGATCATTCTCACCAGCAAGATTTGAAAGAGTCTGTAGATCAGCTTCCAAACCCTAGAAGGTTTGTTGAAATCGAGACTCCTACTCGAAAGAAATGGACCCCAAAAGCTACATCAGCCACCATCATGTGGGGATCTAGCATACCACAAAATACCCAAGTCCCCCGGACAATCTCGGGAGCTAGTGTGCAACCTAGTCAAAACCCAACTCCCGTAATGGCTGCATATTTTGGAAATATAGGGTCCCCAATGGGAAATTTTCTAGGTATAGCCAATGATTTGCCTTCGTACCCAAAAAAAATATGTCCCCAATATGAGCACTTAGGATCATGAAATGTAGAAGAGCATCTACACACATACAAAGATGCTATGAACCAACACCGGATTCAACATCAAGACATTGTGATCTGGATGTTCCCTCTATCCTTGGGATAGAATAAATTTAATTGGTACCTTAACCTTCCCACCAACTCCATTAACAGTTGGCAGGACATGGAGGATGCCTTCCTAGCTGCCTTCCATGTACACATGGACCCAGCGTGGTCCTACAGCCAGTTCATTTCTATTAGAAAGGAACCAAATGAACCCCTTGCAGCAATCAACCACCGGTGCCAATGCACCTTGAAGCGGTGCATAGGTCCCTTCACCCCATCCATGGAAGTGACTATCCAGACCTATTTCAAAGTGATGGACCCTTTCATTGCCACTCTCCTCTAGAAAACTAGCACCCCTGATGGCCGGGATACTTTGGTGAAGGTTTAGAACCTAAATTTAGAGCTATCTCGTGGCCTCAACAAATCCCCAAGTGAGATTGGTCAGAGCACGCCATTCAACATGATCCCCAGGGGAACTTCTTACACCGGGGGATATAACCCAAATCTGGCAATGGGAGCCCTCGCGATGGCCATGAATCCCCTGCCACCGTCGATAGATTAGCAGGCCTGGTATGTGTATCCATCACAAACCTAGACAATACTGAGTCTGGAATATTTTCCTTTGAACCAATAGTAGCAAGTGCAGAAACCATAGACACAACCACCCAGAGTGCCTTTCTTCCAGTCATCCACGGCTGGAGGATTTCCACCCTTGACTCCGGTGAATGTTGTCGCTTTCCCAGGGAACTAAAAATAACAACCGTCACACAATGAAATAAACACCCAATTGACCACTGAGGTTGAATCCCTCTGAAAAATGTTGTCCATGCTAACTATGGATATGGGTCAACTGAAGGCAGGGTCCTATGCACCCCAGAGTTCCAATTCTCAGAGAGGGAATATTTTCTCCGGCCAACAAAACAACAATGCCGAAGGAAGAAATTTCAACAACGGGCCTTGGCCCAACCAACAACAATGGAGTAACAATGCAAATTTCAAAGGTCCACCTCCAAACCAAAACTCTAATTAGAATGGTGCTGGACCATCCCATTTCACACTAGTCGCAGACTTCCAGCCCATGACCAACTGGTGTAGATTGCTTGACACAGGCTCCCACAATGAGGTAAACTATGCCACACTAGAGAAAGTCATCATGATTTCCCAGCTAGATTGACAAAAAGAATCTAATCCTACTCCCATAAAGCCTCCTATGCAAGAGCCCACTCATGGCGCATTCACCTATGAAACTGTCTTCTTTGGAGCAGACACAAAAGACGAAGAAGAGTCCAAACTATAGGGATTCTTTGATGAGTCAATTTTGGCCTTTGAGGCCAAATCCTTCACCAACCCAAGGAATCACTACAACACTCAAATTCTAGCTACTAAAGGACCAGTTTACATGCCCACACCTCCTAAGGACACTCCTCCCTAGGATAATACAACCGATCAATTTGTCCCTCCAAAAGGCCCTAGCTCCAACCAAGCAAAGGACCTAGCCGAGGGAAGCCACCAATTCTCGGGGGGAAGGTTCGACATCACAAAGGTGTTAGAACAAACCACCAACTCCATGACCTTGATGGAGGTTTTTTTGAACTATCCTGAGTAGAAGAAGTCTCTTCTGAAGCTCTTGGAAAACCCAGAAGCCATCAGTCACCCACCCAAGACTGTCTCTTTTGAAGATGCCAACGCAGCTTTCTTCCAGGGAAATACTGAAGATCCTCCCTTCCTGCTAGGCCTAAACATACAAGGGAAAAACATACCCAACTGCCTAGTAGATTTTGGGGCTTTGGGAAACATCATGCCTTTATCCACATGCTAGAAGCTCAAATTTTGACCCACTCCATTTAACGACATAGTAATCCAGCTGGATAAAACTGTTGTGAAAATGGTGGGAAACTGAAGAATGTTCAGATTCAACTTATCCAGGACCCTAGGATAGCCAGTATAATTGACATCTAGGTAGTGGACATCCTAGAAACTTACGGGATGTTGCAAAGTCAGAATTGGTCTAAATCCCTGAACGGATATTTTTTGACTGACTTCTCCCACTTATGGCTCCCCTGGGAAGGATAATCCAATAAGATCTAGGTTGAAAGTGAGCCCCAAATGAAGTAGGCCCTCACCAAAGTTGGGAGGGTGAATGAGGTCTTATTCTCTGAGACTTCCCTTGGGGTGTACCAACCCCTTGAGATCCTAACATTTGATTTCACCCCAGGGGACAACCCTATAGTTCTATAGAGAACCTAGGACCTCAAATAAAATTTGAGGGTTGAGGTTAACTCTCAGGGTGCCACAATGACCCCCACGACACTCTTGTCTGACACTTGGTGTCAGGTGCATTACCAAAAACATTCAGAACTAGAGTGTGAACCTTGCCTCACCACCGCCACCGCCACCACCACCTAACATATTGATGCCCTTTGAAGAAAAGAACACACAACTAATTCCCCAAGACTCAGTACTTCTGCTGGCAGCACCTCTTCGACACCATTTGTCTAGGAGCTCCAACCAGAAGCCCCTCCAAAGGTAAACCTCACCCACGTATCATCAATGCCAGAGGAAGCTCCTCCCAAGCCTCCCAAAACCAATCCAAAGACCACTTCATCTTCCCAGCCCCAAACAATAAATGACGACTTGTCGACCCTTAAGTTTGATGGGTCCCGATCCAAACAAGGATATGGGGCCAGAGTGGAATTAATCAACCCACAGGTGAAATCCTTCCTCACATCCTACAGGCTATATTTCAACTGCATGAACAATGTTGTGGAGTATGAGGCCTTGGTCCTTGGACTCCTATTTGCATTAAGGAAAGGAATCACTCTCCTTCGGGCCCTGGGTGATTCAGAGTTGATTATCAAACAGGTCCATATTTAGTACACCTATCACAATAAGAGGCTGGCCTCCTATCACAACCAAGCATGGAGCCTTATTAAATATTTTGATGCCTTCGGTATCGACCTTATTCCCCGGAGATGCAACTATGTCCCGGGTGCCCTTGCTATGTCTGCCAGCACACTTGAGCCCATGGCCAGCTCACGACTCCATAAATTATTTTTTTAGATGATCCCCACCTTGTCCATTCCAGATAATGTCACCCATTTTTAGGTCTTTGAGGATGATCAACATATCTTGGCCTTCATGGCCAATGTTGGTGTCTTTAAAGACCAGATAGTGGAAGAAAAGGATCACGATGATACTGGGTAGGGTGACAAAGATGATGGCATCATGGACCTACCGAACAACACCATCCTAAAGGGGATGGTCGCACTTGAATGAATCTTTGACTCAGACCCTCGGGGTCAGGAAAAGATATCATCCTCCTCTGAGGGAGGAAAATTTGAGAAAGTAAACATCGGCCAGCCTGGTGAAGAGAAAATGATACACATCATGTTAGAATAATAAACAGAAAAATGCAAATATTAATGCACAGAAGAGAACACAAAGACATAGAGATTTAATGTGGTTCACCCAATCCCTAGGCTATATCCACCAACAGTGAGTCCAATATCTTTATTATTATCCAGTAATTATAATCTAAAACTTGCAACTCAATACTACCGCAGGAAGCTATGAAAAATCCCTCATACAATGAAATCTCTAAACCCTAAGCCCTTTTCACAAGCATATTTGACCTAACCTAATTAGGGAAAAAAATACTCTGACTAATATAAAATCAATGGTTGACCCTTTACAATATTATTAAGTAATTCACTCTGCCCCTTGACCCCGCCTGGGGCACTACCCAAGGACCCCACAAGGGGCTCTGCCCCTTGACCCCGAGCTTGGGGCCCATATAGATATGTCTGGGGGAAACCTCGCTGAAAGAAACTAAGTCTAATTAGGCTCCAAATACATAAAACATTGGCACCTCCTGCTCCCCTGAGGAGAAGGAGAAGATTCTTGTGGTTCTCCGAGAATACATTGATGTGATCGCGTGGGGGTATAAGGATTTGAAGACATACGACAAATCCATCATGACTCATACCATCCCACTCAAACCTGATGCTAAGCCTTTTTGTAAAAAGTAGTGACCATTCAACCCACTGATTGAGCCTCTGATTCACCAGGAGGTCCAAAAACTGATGTCATCCTGGATAATTTTCTCAATCCGGCATACTATGTGGGTCACCAATCTAGTCCTTGTGAGGAAGAAAAGTGGCGAGATCCGCCTTTGCATGGATTTCTGAAATTTGAAAAAGGCCTCAAAGAAAGATAATCACCCTCTCCCCTCATTGGATGAGGTGTTGCAAATAGTGAACAGATCCCAAATGATGTCTTTCTTGGATGGGTACTCCAGATATAACCAAGTCATGGTTAAATATGAGGATAGAGACAAAACAATATTCACCACCAAGTGGGGAATGTTTGCTTATCAAAGAATTCCCTTTGGCTTGATTAACTTAGGGGCTACATTTTATAAGGTCATGGACATTGCATTTGAGGGCCTTGTGAACTAGTGTATAATCATCTACATGGATGATTTGACCATCTTTTCCTAGGATAGGCATGATCACTCCGCCCTTCTTGCCCAGATTTGCAAGAGATGTTGTCGGTATGGAATATCCCTCAACCCCAAGAAATGCATATTCAAGGTCATTGAAGGGAATTTTCTTAGGCATATTATCTCTAAGAAGGGTATATCCATTGACCCTGAGAGAGTTGAAGCATTTCTAAACCTGCAAATGCCCGGCAGCAAGAAGGAGATGAAGTATTTCTTTGGAAAGATCAATTTTGTGTGGCGGTTCATCACTGGATTAGCCGAGATCATAAAGCGACTCAATGAGATGATGAAGAAAGATACCAAAATTGAGTGGATTCCTAAAGCAAGGCAGGCATTTTCCTAAATTAAACAAATGATAATGAAGGCACCAGTTTTGGCTAGTCCAGACTACTCCCTCCCTTTCTACATTTATTCCTTTGCTTCACCACATTCTTCCATGGTAGTGTTGACCCAAAAGGTTGAAGGGGAAGAATGGCCAATAGATTTCATGAGCTCCCCCTTCAAGAATGCCAAATTTTGATATTCATCCTTAGAAAAGCAGGCATTTTCTCTTGTTTGCACTATGAAGAAATTCTGGCATTACATTCTATGGAGCAAGGTGCATGCCATTATTCCAGACCAGGTGGTGAAATCTCTACTGATGTAGAGAAAATTGGGTGAGAGATGGGGGAAATGAATGGTCATCCTCTAGAAATATTATTTAGAAATGCAACCCATGAAAATAGTCTGAGGCCAGGGACTAAGTAGAGCTATGGCAGAAGAGACTCCCAACATCAAATGCCAGACATATACAGTGGATTTCATTGCTCAAGATCCATGGTACATCGATCTGGTGTATTTATTACTGAATAATAGATTCCCTGAGGGATTTCCTCCAAACAAAATCCACACCCTATAGTTGAAAAGTGCACACTTCATGATCAAAAACTCCATGCTTTTTCTCAGGGATTATGAGGGAGTGTACCTCTAGTGCATTGATAGGATTCAAGATACAAAAATAATTGAAGAATTTCATGGGCAGTTTGGAACCGGGCATGGCTCAGCTGACGCCACTTCCCATCAGATCCTTTAGGCTAGATGCTATTGGCCTTGTATCTTTAAAGATGTCTACACTCACGTCTGGAAGTGACATACTTGTCAGACCGCGGCACATCGTGAACAGAACCCGGCCATGCCTTTGTAGCCAATTTTTGAAGCTAGACCCTTTGCCCAATGGGAATTTGACTTTATCAGGGAGATGAACCCCAACTCATATTTGAAACACCAGTACATTCTAACTACTACTGATTACTGCACCTGGTGGTCTAAGGTCATACCTTGTAAAAACAACACGATAGATGTAGTTATCAAATTCCTAGAAGAAAACATCGTCACAAGATTTGGAATACCTTTTTCTATAGTGGGTGACAATGGTCTAGCATTTTCTATGGTGGGTGACAATGGTATAGCATTTTCTCTACCAAATATTACCCCTAAGGGAATGGTGTTGCTGAATCAACTAACAAAAATTTGCCTGAAGTGATCAAACACTTGTTAGAACAGAATCCCCAGGATTGGCACCAAAAGTTGAATACACCCTCTAGGTGGATCATATTCAAATTAAGGCTGCCCTAGGGACATCCCCATTCCATCTGGTTTATGGCCAGAACCCAATGTTCACCATTAATATGCAAATCCCAATTTATGCAGAAATTTGGCAACCAGGACAATATTGTGGAGGTTTGACTCCTAAATCTGGTGTGGATGGAAGAACAAAGAGATGCTGCTCTTGAACATTTTGTGCATCATCAAACAGTGGTAAAATGATGGTTTGACTGAAGAGCCCAATATAAGGCCTTTCAAATTGTGGACTTGGTCCTCTTGTGGGATAAATCTTGGGAAAAGAAAGGAAAGCACACCAAATTCCAACAGCTCTGGCTCGAACCATACTTGATCTCAGAGATCTGCAGGGCAAATACCTATCACCTTAGTACCATGACCGGGGAACCCATCCCATTTCATGTCAATGGATAGTTCCTCAAACATTATTTTGAGTGAGGTAGGCTTGTCCAGAGTTGTACTATATGTAAATCTTCTTGTTTGTAAATATTTCTTTCTCGGTGCCCTATTTGGGGTGCCTTTCCTTGTAATTAGTTTTGTTGGTGGTCCTCTGGGACCGCCCCCTTTCCTTTTGTTTTGATTTGAATTTTTTTCTTTCTTTTTTTTGTGTTTCCAGTGTTTTCCTCCCCTCTTGTAGGCTGGTATGCTTCGCATAACATCTAGTCTCTGGGATGGTGCCTTCTGCATCTATGTTGAATTCATAATCTATTGTTATCATGGTGGAATTGGTTCGGTCTCCAGAGTTATTTTGTGAGTTTGGTAACGAGCTATGAGTAATCTTCATTGGATTTATCCCTGAAGTCTGGTAATCAGTTAAATCAAAATTAAAGGGAACAAGTAATTGGACACACTGAGGGTAGATCGGTCACACTGGTTTGTTGACCCAAGTCTGAACTTTTAGAATTCTTTCCGGGTCTAGAGTTTTTCTTCTCCATTCAAAAAATTGAGGTGGGTGGAAGGGTGAAAGAAGTACCACTATTAAATTTAGCTAAGCTCAAGCTTAATGGTGAAATAAGTACCACCCTCCCATCCAGAAAAGAATAAAATAATAAGGAAAGAAAAGATGGGATGAAAACTTCGGTATCCCGTAGGAAAGAGAAAACTTGATGACTTTGGATCGATACATTTAGTTCCTCTTCTCTACTTCTCTCAGAGGTCATTGGCTTGATTTTCTCTTTCAAAGCACACACTTCACAACTGACAAAAGACCAAGGATTAAATCATGTATGAGCTGATTTTTTTTTCAGATGCTTCACACCTCACAAAAAGGATATTCTAAGTAACGATTGGTTTTGGTTTTACTAACTAGAGATTCTATGGTTCTCAAATGCACTAAGGCATTCATCCCAGATAGTCACCATTTGTTATGCCCTACATACCCGTCCCTACTTTTTGTGTGCAAAATGTTGGGTCCCCCTTTTTTTGCTTTGGCTTTTGCCTTGCTTTCCTTATTTTTCTCTTGTTTCTTCTCTAGGTTTTCCCTCCCATGAGTTTTTTTTTCTTTTTTTTTGTCTTTCGTGTCTCCGGGACCTGGTCCTAGAGTTGGTTGTTTCTTTTCCAGACCTGGATTTCAGACTTTGGGATTCTCTGGCACAATGTTTTCTTCTCTTAAGGAGGCATGCTCGCGTGGAATCCCTGGGCCCAGAGTCTAGAGGTTTTCTTGGTCCAGAGTTTGTGGGGAAAAGGGTAACTTTCTTTTACCATGAGTATAAATAGGAATTACATGTTAGTTTCACAATTATCGTGATTAAAACACTTATGCTCAGAGTGATCTTCAAGCGATTAAACTGTGATTACCCTATGCTTAGTGTGTTGTTAGTAGTTGCTTTGAAGTGCTTGTTTGTGGTCATTTGAAGGTAGAGCTCATTGCATGAGTGCTCCTAGTGTTCTCTTCCCCCACTCTTCTATGGATTTTCAGGTAGGTTCTATGGTTCTTTGTCATTTTCACATTTTTCTTGTTGTTTCTATTTTTGTTCTCTGGTTCTATTTTTTCTTTGCTTCATTTCGCTTTGTCCTGTTGGTTTTGTTTGTTTGGTTTGCCTCCCATTAGTGGGTTGGCACCACCAGAGGGTTGTTCACCCTCTACACAGTCATAGATTAATGTAAATAGTGTATAGTGCCTTGGGATAGTTTGTGTATCCCTATGAATATTTGTAAATAATGTACATTTTGTGTATATCTATTTCAGACCTTAGCCCTCTATATTTTTATGCATGTATATGTTTTGTATATCCTTCCAAGCTTGTGAGTTCCTCACAATCTGTCATGCATTTTTGCTTCATGATGCCGAGCTTGTCGAGATGGAGCTGCCACAGTTCAAACTCAGCACCTTGTTGGTTTGATCCATGTCCTAGTTTGAGCCATGGCAGCTTTCTCTCTCTGTCTCATCACATTTATGGTGGGATTAATTTCCCATAAGTGGGCATTCAAAATATGTCCCATCTAGCACTTAATTCCCTTGTGTTAGCCCACTTGTTGCCACTAAATGTCTTAACACTGCTTGTCATCCTACCACGTACCAACCTACGTCAACCGAATTAGGTTTCCCATCAATCACATTGGCATGACAATGGCCATTTTGTTTGGAATCCAGGACTCTACTTCCCCTCATCTTGTATTACCTCCTGTCAGTAGATCCGGACACCCTGGGATTTAACTCACTTTTATTTCAAGTATTCCAGGATTATTTTGATGAACGTAACATTTTTTGGATAGGTGCAGAAAGGTGGTGATGTTCTAGAACTTTAGTGTTTTTTTTTTAATGTATGTATCATGTTATAATGGTTTTCTAGTCTTGCAGGTTGTGGATAGATTGATCAAAGATGTCTGCCATTATTGCCCCTTTTGATAGTCTGGAACTACCTACCACTTCCACCCAGGTAGCTACGAAGTCCAAAATGGAGAGAATGTTGGAAAAGCTACCTTTAACCTCCAAATATCCAAAGGAGGGAGCTATTGCAGGGTCCAAGGTGGACTCCAAAGTCCAGGAAATAATAGATACAGACCCCGGGACTTGGACCAAATTGCAAGGTCTGTTCCAGACCATTTACAGGTTAAAAGCCGAAGGAGACAAAATGGCCACTTACTTGGCCACCTTCGACATCATAAAGGCTAAAAACTTTCCATGTTTAGTGCAGTCACTAGAATTAATAAGGTAGCTGGCGATACTATACAATCCACCTACTTCGCATAGTTCTACTTCTAAATCCTTGACCGCTACAATACCCCACCATAATAGTCACCTTGGATGCTCTGACTTTTGCTTTTGGATTGGGGATTCTTCAGTTCAAGGGGTCTGTTGTCATCACCCAAGTTGACTCATTAAAGGAATTTGGCGAGGCTGAAGGCATTTCCCAACAACACCTCAACAGTCAGTGGCCAAAGTTTCCAAAGCAAGATCACAAGAGAATGAGGTTAGAAATTCCCTACGGAGATTTTAAAGAGCCCATCTAGGTAGGTATACTATTTTTATGTAGGGTTTTTGGATGGCCCCATGCCTGATAATTCTTACCGTGGAATTACTATTTTCTATACTACATCACAACCCAAAATCAAACCTTCAACTAGGAAGCTATTAAAGCTAACCATGTGGATACACAGATGAGGACCGTTGCCCAGATCTCTCATTTTTATATGACTTCATATGTGCTATGGGTGTTAGCACAACAAAGGCTAGCTTTTCCAAGTTTGGGGATAGCTGGAGAACTCAGGAATGGGCTAGGGCAAGTCACACCATGGGATCACTATCCCCAGTTATAGTGGGAGCTCAGTTTCCTAAATTTCTGCCAGGTAAATGACGTGCTCATTTACCACAATATCTTAACCCTTACCTAGGATTCTGAGTACCACCTCTCACAGGTGGTGATGACTCTGGTGAGCTCCTATGGTTAGTATTTTATTTAGTTCTGNCTGGCATCACACCTACATTAGGGTGACAAGCTTCAATGGGAAGACCTAGCTTCTTCCTCGATATTGCGGGGACAAGATTATTCTTTTAGAGTTTTACAGGTAGATCCTGGATCTACACGCCATCTTCACATTGAAGAAGGTCATCAATGTTCCATTCTCATTCTCTTGTGGGGATTATACATGTAGCCTTGCTGTAGCCTGGGAGGTAGACAATGAATTGAAGAGCTTGGGACTGGTGGAATTCCACCACACCCAGAAAAATTATGATCCCCACAGAAATATTGCCACAACACTACCTCGGGCACCCGAACTACATGAAAAGGACATTGAAGACTTCTAGGTGGACTACCAGGATAGTTTTGATCTCTGGGCCTGATAGAATACAAGGATGAGAAAAGGGCTCATGAAAACGTTGGACCTTTGGACCTTCCCAAAGGGATTTAAAGATGATGGGCCACTGGAAGATCCAACATACAAAGGACAAGTGCTAGATAAACAAGATCTTCCTCTGGTGGATTGGTCAATCTCAGAGGACGTAACGATTGAAGGGGTAAGCCACCACATTTTGGAGGCAAGTCACTAGTACTTTTCTTGGGTGTGTCCCAAAAGCATCCAAAACAAATCAACTGTCAAGAAGACCATTCCCTCTTCAGCCGGTGTCGGACCTTCTTCATCTGTCATGAACACTAAAGAAAGAATGAGTAGAGGGAAAGAGAAAGAGGGTTCCCTAGTTCCCAAGGCACCTCCCTAAATCCCCACCCTTCTAATGGCTCAACTGCATCAACAAATGGAGTTGGAAAAGCTGACCAGTCAGCAACTAAGCCTGCAGGTATCTACTGGTTAACCTATAGCTCCAATGGCATCTGCTCACCCAGCGGGATCCCCCTTATTGGCAGCTATGATGAGAAGATAGACTTTCACTAAGGTGGATTCTACTAGCATTCTGGATACTAGGGCTTCACTTATAAGGAAGAAGAAGAAGGTGACACCTACACCCAGTGCAATTGGCAGTCCTGGTATGCTAGAGATGCCCCAGCAAATATAATTTTAGACTCTCCTAAACTCGAAGATATCTCAAACTCCTCACCCCCTCATGATGATTTTGATGACACCTTCTTAGTAGAGGAGCTCTTAGAGATTCAACATGGTATAGGTCATGCGGTGGAGGAAATTGTAGCTTAGGACAAAGAAGAGGCTCCCATAGAGAAAGAAATTCTAGAAGAGAAAGATACATCTGAGTAGGAGGCTCGGGAAGAAATGCAAGTGGGACCTGAGAAAGAGAGAGTACCAGTCCAAGAGACCAAAGATGCACCAAGTAAATACATATATGAGCAGTCGATGGTCGGGGAACTTAGATCTGGAGGAGCAACCGTACCCCTGACTATCACGCTCCAAATGCCTTTAGTAACTCTAGGTGACCAAGTGCCCCAGAGCACTTTCAGTGAGGTAGTAATGGTGGCCACCTTGTTAAACTTTGGCTAGAGACCTCACCCACCTCCAGAGGATGTTTCGATGAAGGAGAACGCTCCAATAGATGAAGCCAATATGGCTTTGGAGTAGCAGTAGAAAATAGACCAGGAAGTCCTGGATAAAGAAAATGAAGAAATAGCTGACACCCAGAGGGACAAAGTCCCTAAAAAATACAGAAGAGATTGAGGCCAGAGAGAAGGCTCTGGATAGTTCAATAAAAGATGTTAGTATGGCAGAAAACATTGAGGGTTCCGAAGAATAGGGAATAGAAAAGGGACAAGAATAGGAGGAACTAGAATGAGAGCTAGATAAGGAGCCCAAAGATAATGTGCATTCCAGAAATGCGCTACCAGATTATGAAAGGAATCCTGATGAATAGGTCTTGATAACAAAGCCACCCTAGCTACCCTAATGGCTGGTGGAATCCAAGAAGAGGAAAGCCCCGGTGGTGGCCACAAGTGCTCCACTCTCATTGGCCAGAATGATGGCCAGAAATATAGAGGCTAAGAAGCCCAAGAAACCGCGGGCAGTCCATACTCTCTGGACTAGTCCCACCAGTATTACAGTTGTGACTATCGCAACACCTCCTCTTAATGTAGATACAGTGGTTGTAAGGCCTGAAGACTACAACTCAACAGAAGTAGCATTTGGGAAGAGGGATAAGTAAGGAAAATTGACTTGCTAAAAGAAGCTACCGAGGCAATAGAGGCCAGATGCATCAAATAGGGCCAGAAGCTGCAAGAGGAAAGAGAAACAATTACAGCCAATCTCCTCACACTTCTAGCAGAACTAACACATCCTTTAGCCAAAGTCAACCCTGGAACCATTTCCTCCATATTATTGCTTGCACAGGGTGTTGTGGACTCTCTACAGATCATGAAAAGAAAAGCACAAGCTATGGATGTGTGGGCCACCGAGCAGGTGATTGTAATGAGACAATTTTTGGCGGTGTCCCTCCTAACCTTTACTAGGTTAGTTCTCTCCTCAACTAGGCAAAAGGCTCTGCTATTATATGGGAGCAAGATCTAGCCAAGTATGAAAAATGGAAGGCCGGGCTAGAAGAGATCTGCAACATTGGCAAAGAAGTCACCACAGAGTCTAGAATTTTGGGAGACAAATCGTATGATTCCCTCTAGGCCCAGTACTCCAGACTTGTCCTCAAGATTAAGGTATGAAAGGAAATGGTTAAGGCCCTAAAAGAGAAGGTGAAAGTAGCCCAGTATCCCTTGGGCTTATTTAAAACATTTGTGGCTGGGGTATCGCAAGTTTATCCCTTCACCACTGGCATATGTACCCCAGAGGACTATGTCCTCAGTAAGTTTGATGAATGAATGGAGTCCCTATATCCACCTACCAGAGAGTTTGACTAGGGAAGGATATCTAGATTGTCTAAGATAATGATATGATCACATGATGCCATCAAGATGGTGGATGAATTCTAGAATGGGGCTAGAGAAGTTGAGGAAGCAGTTGAGGTTGTTTGCAGCCGGTGGGATAGCATCAAAGATGTAGATGAAGAAAGAATAGGCCAAGTATTGGAAGCTTGGGAAAAATCATAAGGAGCAACAAGGCCCTCCGGATTCCAGAGATGGTCAATGGAAGATGTATTTTTGTATTCATTCATTCTTTTGGAACATGCGTTCCTAGATCCCAAAATTCTAGATCCTACAATTTTGTATTCTTTAAGGTGACCTGTGTCCCAGTTCCTGAGGCTAATCGGTCACTTTCAAGGTAGTTAATAAGGTTGTCAGAGGGTAGGTAACCACAACAAGGCACGTCGGCTTGACAAGAAGTTTTCTGATAGATGGTCTTCCCGAGGCGCCGCTTCAACGTTACACCTAGTGCATCAGAGACAAGGCGCCGCTTTCCCATTTATGAGGCATGTTGCCTTGACCCCTGGGGGATCAAATTTCTTCTCTCTTTTTGGCTCTCTTCTCTAGGCTTATTCTTTCACTCCACTTTTCTTGACCTATTCTTTTGACATGTCAGACCTTTTCTGTCTGGAGGTTTTTTGTAGCATGGTGCAGGTAGTACCGACCATCAGATAATGTATTATATTGTAAAGTATAAAATAATTTACTATTAGGTTTAGGTCAAGTGATGTGTATAAATAATAAGTTTGACCTCATTCCAAGGGTCGGCAAAATTGATGATTTTGTAGTCCATAGTTAATAGCAATCTGGTTTTCTCAGTTCTTAGTTGTAGAGCTCAACGCTCCATAGTTTTTAAGCTTTTAGTAGTTAAATTCTCCCTTGGAGCCACCATTATACCATGCACCAGTGCTTTCTAGAAGAGATGTTAATGAAGAAGGAAGATTTCTCTCAATGATGTTGTTGGCATTCTATCTTCTAGGTTAACAGTATTTTATGCTTTGTGTTCTTCATGTCCTTTTCTCTGATACTTAAAAGTAGATTAATGACCTCCTTTCCTTTGCTACTGATAAAATATGAACTGATGGTTGTATATTTCTTTGGTATTTAGTGTAGTGTGTTAGAGCATTATTGATGTTTTGAATGTTTAGCATAACTATAGGTAGACAAAATCTTTCTAACTCTGCAGTATCTTTTGAAGTTTGTTTGTTGAATGAATGCACACTTATAGGAAACCCCACTTACTTGACTCCCTGAAGAAGAAAAGTTGAAAATAACCAGCTATCCCCCTCAAAAAAAATAGCCACATCTCCCAACCGAGCCCCGCATCATCAAGACCCAACTCTCATGTGCTTGGAGGCCCAGGGAATCTCATTTCTCTGGATAACCTTTACAGGAAAAGTTGGCCAGTACCCCGGTACCTGGTGACAACTTACCTCAGTTGGAAAACCCGGTCACAAAGTCCCATCAACAAGTGTGTACCTGAGTCAATGAGAAAATATTTTCATCCTCTACTTAGAAAATAGGGAGTAATGATGTGTTTGTTCACCTTTAACAATGCAAAAATTCTTGACGTGTTTGAAATCTCACTAAAAAGATAAAATATTCAAAAAAGAAACAAAATTCAATCCTTTGACTACATACTATATTTTTCACTCACTAGAAAGACTCAAAAACAACCCGCTATCTAACAAATTTGCCCAAACTTCAAGAAAAATCAAACAAAAACTTAACAGAACATCAGAGAGTTGCCTTTAGTCTATCCTGGCTCACATCTAGTTGTGCAAACTCACATTTAGTGTTTTAGCTCGCTTCTAGTCATTCTTGTATCACATGTAGGGAGAAAGATCGCATCTAGTATACTAAGGCTCGCAACTATCTTAGCATAAGCTCGCATCTAGTATTTTTTGGCTCGCCTAACGCGTCACATCTAGAATGGTGGGCATTTGCATAGTTGTCTCTTAGAGAAATTCAATATTTTTGGGTGCACTTTTAGCTCCTTAGTCTGGTCCTGTTGCTTTTTCTGGTCTCTCTATTGCTATTTAAAAACTTTTTCATAAGTCTACCTTGCATGCCATTTTAGGCTCTCACAATTGGTTTCAAACTATTTTGTCTTCTCATTAACCAAAAACTTGTGATTCCCAGCTCACTATCTGGGCATTCTAACCCTTTGATGCTGGAGTCATCCACTTTCACCAAACACAAACAAATTTTCACAACTTGGACACACTTACTTGGATAATTTGAGACTTCACTTGACACTGTTGGGAAACTTTGGACATAGTTGAGATTCAACTTCATGGTTAACAAAATACGCAACAAGTATCTTGCTAAAGAATTGAAAGTTCCTCCTATATCACTACAATTTCAACAAGGAGAAACATCTTGTAATCCCTTAATTAACATGGAATCACTCGTAATGGACACTTCTAAGAGTGAGTGGAGTAAAGATTTTGAAGAATACAACAATGAAAAAAACCAAAAACAAGAAGATAGTAGTGGTGAAGAAGAACAACACATCGACCATCCTTTGTTTGACTCAGATAGTGACGGAGACGTGCCTGAGGAAGATTACAATAGACTCAAACAAAGTAGAAAGTTCCAAAGGACACTGGAAAAGATTATTGGTGAAGATAAAGAAAAATACTTTCTACATCTAGAATCCCTTGGATTCAAGCTCCCTAAGTATTATGATGTTGAAAAACTAAAGTAAAAAAGTGATATCAACCCCTATCTTTATTCTCACCAAATAAATTACCTTGATGCAAGCAGAACTTGCAACTCTAAAACAAGAAAAGGTCAAACCAACAACAAAGTACTCTTTGGACCACATTTGTCCATTTCCTTTTGACAAGAGTATCAATGTGGTTCCATTTCCTCCCAACATGGCAAGGCCAAAATGTGACAAGTATATGAGAGAGACTGATCCACATGACCATGTGAGAGAGTTTTGTGCTCTAAGCATAGAGTACATGCACAACCCTACATACCTAATGAGGCTATTTTTGGGAAGTCTAGGCAGAAATGCTATGGAGTGGTTCTCCAAACTCACACCTAAGGTAAAATATTTTGAGGAATTGATTCAATAGTTTATCCAACATTACTCCTACAATATACAACATGATGTAACCATGATGGACTTGTGTAATACAAAGAAAAGAATCGATCAATCCTTTACAAACTTTTTACAAAGGTGGAGGAAAATCTTTGCAAGGTATTCAAGAGCTATTCCCGAATCAGAGAAGATGGAAATCTTTATTAATAATTTGATACCTGAATTAAACTGTGCATTGAAAATGCAAGATTCACCTAGCTTTGATAGGATGATAAAAAATGCCATCCATATTGAAGAGGTAATGGTTAAGAAAGGAGAAATCACTCTCCAAAGTGATAACAAATCTACCAAATCCAACAAAAATCCTAAATGGTGGAAACAAAACAAGAATGTTGTTAACAATCGAGTGGTAGATGCATCTAATGCTAATCCTAAACCAGTAGTGTTCAATCTAACGAATAGCATGTAAGAAAGTAAAGATGCCAAGGTAACAACCACAGTACCTAACGAAAACAATGAAAATAACAAGAGTTGACCACGTACTTCTAAACCTCAATGAACATTCACTCCTTTGGGAGAACCTCTTGAGATAGTTTTGAAAACACTCTTGGACAACAAAGTTCTTACAATCCCAGATTGAAAACCATGGGAGCCAGAAGTCAAACCAAGATGGTGGGATTAAAATTCTTATTGTGTCTTTCAAAAAAACAAGGGACATAAGACTAATAATTGTCTTAAAATCAAACATGTTATACAAGACCTTATTGAAGGAGGAAAAATCAAAGTGGAAGGACACACCACTAATGAAGACCATACGGCATTTAACAAACCATTCCCTAACTACAACAAAGGGGAAACCTCTAAAGAAAAAGGAAATGATGTGAATTATTCCTATTCTAATAATGATAATGTGATCAACATGTTGGACATTAAAATTGAATCAATCAATATGATCACTATTATGGATGCTAAAGACAACTCAATACAATCAAACATGGTGACTCACAGTCAAGCACAAGTCACAATCAAAGGAACACAATCCTCATCCAAATAAGCAACCTCCTCTAAAGTACCTATTATCACAATTCCAAAACCAACAACAACAAGATAAATAGTTACCATACCTTCAACAAACTATAACTTGGTGGATAAATTGCAACGAATCTCTGCTCAAATTTCCATATTTGAGTTACTAAAAATCTCCTCAGTGCATAGAGAAATTCTTAAACAAGACTTACATTCTACAAAAGTTCCCAAAGACATTGATGTAGACAAGTTACACGTAATGGTAAATCATATATTAGCACCACATTACCTCTCTTTTTCAGAAGAAGATGATAAATTCTTGACACATCCGCATAACCAACCCCTTCATATTGAAGTCCTGATTCACAAATCTTGTGTCAGATGTGTATTGATAGATGGAGGTGTAGGGTTGAACATATGTACTCTCAATATAATAGAGAAGTTGGGTCTTTCAAAGAAAACCATTGATTCAAGAAGAAAGATCGTTATCAAAGCTTACGATGAAGAAGAAAGATCATCTAAAGGCCTCATTGTTCTACCAATCAGAATAGGAGCAGTTGAAAGAAATGTGATATGTCAAGTTCTTGATCTACCACTAGCCTACAACATACTATTAGGAAGACCTTGGATCCATGAAATGCAAGCAGTACCATCTACTTACCACCAGTGTATCACATTCCCACATAATGGGGTGGAAGCAATTCCTGTAAATTCCAGTTATACTTGCAACAATGTTAAAGCAGATAGTATGGTTCCTCATAACAAGGAAGTTCCAAAAGAAACTGTACTTGAAAATACTAAAGACATGATTATGAAAATCTTTGGAAAGACCTTAAAACTTGAAGAAACTAGTATGGGAGAATACAAGCTAGACATGACCCCATCATTGACAGAATTTCCAGTGTCTCCAAGATCTTATGGAAAACCTTCCCCATCTTTCACACCCACTACATCTAAAGAGCCAAAAATTCAAAAAGCAACTAGTATGGTTAAAGCATCTACCTCCCAAGAGGAGGAAAAAGAAGAAAAAGAATTCTTGGCTTGGCTTTACAAGGGTGAACCAAATGAAAATGAGGTAAAACATGAAGAAATATCCCCAGAAAAGTATGGCAAAGGATATGACCTTCTCAAACAAATGGGATATAAGGGAAAAGGACCTTTAGGAGACAAAAGAAAGGGACTTGTTGAACCTATACACATGGAATTTAGAAATTCCAAAGATAAAATAGGCTTAGGTTTCAATAATAAATCTGAAAACCCTACTTCAACAGATGGTCCAATCTTTGATGAAGGAAGTGATGAAGAAGAAGAAACAGAACTATCACAATGGACCTATGAGAGGTTGTTGCATATTGGTATAGAGTATCCCGAATACCAAGGAGAAAGATATGTAACTAGCTTTGAGACACCACAAGACACTCATGTTCCTTTATTGACACAAGCTACTATTCAAGAAGTAGAGGAAACAACAGAAGACACTCCAGAAGTGCCATTAATAGAAAAAACTATTGAAGACATACCCCAACAACAAGATTCACATCCTAACTGGGGGCAGCTAGTCACAATTTCACATGTCCTAGATTTACCACACTTTGATCTATAAGTGGCTAATAGAGTACATCAAGTAACTATTGTTGAGTTTATAAATAGATCAGATGATGAAATAATAGATACATGATTATGAATGGGATGTCCTATCTAATGCTAAAATGGACATTAAAGTGGATGTGATTCATAAGTTGGCACCTATATTTCAAAGAGGAGAGAGTTCTAACACTACTGTTGTTCCAGAATTAGATGAGATACCATTGCATAGAATTCTTAATGAGGAAACTGGAGTTTTACTAAGTCTAGAGGACACCATGATACTACAAGCAATGAGTTCCATTTTGCTGAGAGAAGAAAAAGAAAGCTCAACTGATGGGTTGCTAGAGTTAGGTCTGCATATTACGAATAACAAATCTATTAATGATAGTTTAACTCTTGATAATCTAAACGCTATAAAAATTGACCTAACAGAACATGTCTTGTCAGTTAATAATTTTGACGCAGACACATTGTTGTCCTGACCAAACTCCAGTTCATTGTCCCTGATAAACCCTGACCTAATTGATTGGACTAATTCAAATGATACTCCTATCACGAGCTTCCCTAATGAATACACTTTGGCCTATTATCTAAATGCTTGTGAACCTTATCCTTCTTCCACCAATGCAAGGAGCATGAACATATCTTAAGAGGATATCAAGTTACTAAGTCACAAATTGAAAAATAAAAAAGAAGAAAAGAACTGATGGTGAAAACCATGTTGTGTCAATGTCAGATTCTAAAATAGTAAAAATAAAAGACATATCTAATGGTGAAAACCTCCCAAAGGTGCCAAAAGATGGGATTCATGATATCCTCCCTAAGCACTTTCAAGAAAGATCTTCAGTTTTAATAGAACCAACACAACCGGTTAACTTGGGCACCGCTGAAGTTCCTCATATTATTCACCTAGCACAATATTTGTCAGATGAGGAGAAGATATAATTCACTATGTTCCTGAAAGAGAAAAATATCAACTTTGCATGGTCTTACACAGATATTCCTGGAATAGATCCTGAATTAATAATGCACCATTTATCTATAGCTCCTGGGATCAAACCTGTGAAACAAAAACTAAGAAAGATGCATCCTCATGTTGCATTACTGGTGAAAGCAGAGCTATAAAAATTACTGAAAGCTAGATTCATAAGAGACATCGCTTACATAGGATGGATTTCTAATGTGGTACTAGTATCTAAAATAGATAAATCTATCAGGGTCTGTACAGACTTTAGAGACTTAAACAAAGCATCTCCTAAAGATGATTTTCCATGACCAAACATTGATATGATCATAGATCTAACATCAGGCTGTCAAATGTACTTATTAATGGATGGTTTATCAGGCTATAACCAGATTAAAATTGCTCCTGAAGATCAAGAGAAGACCACATTTACATGCGCATGGGGAAATTTTTGCTCAAACGTTATGCCATTTGGATTAAAGAATGCATGTGATATATACCAAAGAGCTATGAATACTATATTCCATCATATGATGCATAAAAACATGGAGGATTACATGGACAATACCTTAGCTAAATCAAAAGAAAGGAATACTCATATTGAAGACTTGTGGAAGATATTAGATCACATGGAGCGATTTCAACTCAGGCTTAATCCAAAGAAATGTGCCTTTGGTGTTCAATCAGGAAAGTTGCTAGGGTTTATCGTATCAGCAAAAGGAATTGAGGTAGACCCTAAAAAAGTTAAAGCTATACTATAAATGACTCCTCCACACAACATTAGTCAAATGAGGAAATTACAAGGAAGACTCCAGTTAATCAGGAGATTTATGTCACAACTTGCAGATAGAGCACAACCCTTTACTAGATTGCTACATAAGGGTGTCACCTTCAAATGGGATGAACATTGTGAAAATAACTTCAAAAAATTAAAAGAGTACCTGGATACTCCTCCTATTCTCATGGCACCCATTCATGTAAATCCATTACTCCTATATATTTCAGCTACAACTACATCACTGGGAGTATTGCTGGTGCAAGAAGATGAAACTAAAAAGGAAAGAGAAATCTACTATATCAACAGAACACTAGTATCTTATGAACTCAATTACAACATAATTGAAAAATCTTTCTTAGCAGTTGTCATTGCATCATAGAAATTGAGACATTATATGCTATCACATACACTAAAGCTCATTGCAAAGATAGATCCTTTGAAATACCTCTTAAGCAAGATAGCATTAACAGGATGAATAGCAAAGTGGGTCCTGATTCTAAGATAATTTGATATTGAATATGTGGAGAGAAGGGGTATCAAAGGATAACTTATAGTAGATCAATTAGTTGATTCACCACTCCAAGATGATGAACCTTTGAGAATTGAGTTCCTCGATAAAATAATTATGCATCTAACTGAGTATCCGTGGAAGATTTACTTTGATGGTTCTTTCACTCAACAAGGCTCTAGAGAAGGAGTTATATTCATAACTCCTCAAGGCTACAAAATACCCAAGTCCTACAAATTAATGTTTCCATGCACAAATAACATTTTTGAATATGAAGCATTGGTTAATGGTCTTAAACTTGCTATGGAATGGAAGATTATAGAGTTACATGTGTATGGTGACTCTCAGCTCATTATCAATCAAGTAAATGGAGACTATCAGACTAAAGATGAAAATATGATGCATTATAAACAACTGGTTGATGACCTAAAGAAGTAATTTGTCTTCATCACGTTCCAAAAAATACCAAGAACAAAGAATAAAGCTGCAAATGCTATGGCTACACTGGCATCCATGTTACAATTAGAAGAACATCAATTTCGCTATGATTTCTTGGTGGAAGAATTATCTTACTCAGTTTTTGATACCCTTGAGTACCAAATCATTTATGCTTTGAATGCCCAAGACCAATCCTAGTATGCCAAACTCATTTCCTATCTAAATGACCAAACTTTACTTGATGGTTTATCAAGGAATGAAAAATGAGCGCTAATTAGGATAGTATCACGTTATGTCCTCATTACTAATAACTTATATAGAAAAGATCTCTACTGTAAACTACTTAGGTGTTTAGAACATGAAGAGTCAGATCATGCATTGAAAGAAGTCCACAAAGGTGTATGTGGATCACACTCAAATGTCTTTTCACTAGCTAAGAAACTACTAAGAGTAGACTATTACTAGCCTATGATGGAAAAAGATGCTATTCAATTTTCAAAGACATGTCATAAATGTCAAACACATGGAAATTGCATCATGCTCCTGCTAGAAAACTTGTCGCATTCATAACACATTGGCCATTTCAGCAATGGGCCTTTGATTTGGTTGGACAAATATATCCTAATTCTTAAAGTGGACACAAATACATCATTACAGCCACTAAGTATTTCACAAAGTGGGTCTAATCCGTGTCTCTGATCAAAGCCACTAGAAAATAGGTGGCTAAGTTTGTCTTGAACTACATTATTTGTAGATATGGGATACCCTCTTCAATTGTAATAGACAATGGGGGCCAATTTAAAAACCAATACATTGAAGACATTTGCACACAGTTTCACATTACTTAACATTGTTCCTCAATCTATTATCTTCAAGGTAATGGAAATGTTGAGGCATCTGACAAGAACATTCTTAAAATCATTCACAAAATTGTGAGTAAGTCTGGTAGAGACTGGCATTTACATTTAAATCTGGCACTTTGGGCCTACAGAACAAGTATCAGAACACCAATTGGAGCAACGCCATTTTCCCTAGTCTATGGCATTGAGGCGGTATTACCTATTGAGGTTGAAATCCCATATTTGTGGGTATCTTTACAAGGTCTTGTTACTGATGAAAAATACCACATTGATAGGGTAAATTATTTAGACTTACTTGATGAATGTAGGTAACAAGCGTTCAATCATCTAAAAGTATACCAAAAATGCATGTCAAAAGGGTACAATAAAAATGTTAAACCATGACACTTTCAAGTGGGGGATCTCATTCTAAAAGAGAATCCTAAGAACCAACCTAACAAAGAACAAAAAGGAAAGTTTGAACCAAACTATCTGGGACCTTATGTCATTACTGCAAATTTTGGGACTGGAGCTTATTAGCTAGCTACACCTGAGGGAGATGTTCTTCTTGATCCCATTAATACTCTACATATAAAGTAGTGTTATGCTTAATTTCTAGCCAGCAGAGCCTATGCAATGAAAATCTTAGAAAATACCAAAAAAATCTAAAAATTTGATCCTGAAGAAATCCAAAAATAGTGAAAAAAGTCCTGAACAAAGCTATCCTTGGTGAAAACCTGGCAAACAGGTGCCTTGATACTAAAAAAAAATTTAAAAAGCCAAAATAGAAAAAAAAAAAGTTGAAAAAGAAAAAAAGTACCTTGATGAAAACCTGGCAAACAGGCGTCTTGGTAGCAAGAATAAAAAGCTTTGCCGAGTGGTGAAAACTTGGCAAACAGGCATCACTCAAACTCTATGCTCTATTTATCAATGCACTGATGACACTAAAACTTCATACTTGCACATGTGCTATTTGGTGACTCTGATTCCTTACAAATGTCTTATCCTTGCTTGGGATTTGTCTGCATTTACATCTTACAAATAGTCATTTTGCACTGGGGGCATCTTTGCTAGCATGGTCAGTTCATGTCCGCTAGGTTGTCCTAAATGTCTTGTCTAGGATGGTTTGCCTCTCACAAATAATATTTCCTAATACTTGACCTTAAAACATCACTATCACAAACAAAGGTGTTTCTTCAACACCACCTACCTATAACAGACATCAAACTAGTGTTTCTCAACACTTTAATCAACCATTTTTTTCTAAAAACACTACATTAGATTGCAATTGCTGACATAGTTAATCTCACATATACTCAGACATGAAGACATATTGCTTAAATTCCAAAATCTGATTGATGAATCTCTACTGCACTTGAAAAATGAATCATTAGTATTTCTCAATACTACTTAAACACATAATTTGATCTTGGTTTGGTTATGATTCTTTTATGTTCCCCTGATGTTTCATACTAGGGGCATCTAAGTGATTATAAATTTTCTTTGATTCATTCTCAATTGGTGATTGTTATGTCTTCCGAGTAACTCCATGGCATCTATTTAAATACAAATATTTGCAAGGATAGGGGGCATGACATTTTCCTGGTTTTCTGCGTATGGTGATTGTTCCAAATGATCCTATGAATTCCACCTAACTTGGATATTTATGGTAAGAGCTGCTAACATAAGTGGATAGCTGCATATATCTTGATCCTTGTTATGTGTAAACTATGGTGAGGTTGAAACAATTTTCTTGTCTATTTTCTAAATCAAATTCTCATTAAGGTGTATGCTACATGATGTACCCAAGGATATGAACTTTCAAGGTCATTATGGGTCACATATCTTACATTACACTTGAACAAAAACTGATTCTAAACATTAAAAGGAGATAACTAACTTGTCATCCTAGCTTCTATACCTTGATGTCTAAGTTTATTTCCGACATTACATCCAATACACATAGTATTCATACTTTCATGATACCAGTGGGTATTAGTGACAATTTTACTATCATGTGATGTCTGTTACAACAAATGCCCAATGATGATAAAATGCTACCATGTATACAAAATTAGTGACAATCCTAGGAGTATGCATGTAGATGCATTTAGAGATTGCATGATTCATTTTTCAAAGCACAACATACAGACTTGAGCTTAAAATAAATTCCTGATTCATTCGCAATCTAAGTTAATTACATACATCAATGTTACTGATATTAATGTCATTGCATATCCATGACATACATTCTGCATTCATAAATGAGAAAGAGAAAAAGAAAAAAACAAAGCATTCAAGCATTGTGTTTAAATTTACATCCTAAGTGCATCCATACATTTATTTGCATAAATAAAATCTCAAAAACATTCATTTTCATATTCACTTAGTATCATTTGAAACACATTCATATCAGTAATAAATCACATGAGCATAAATGATTTCATCACATATCTAATCTAAACTCATCAAGAGACCAAGATAAAAATAATCACATGTGCATCCAAAATCTTAACATCTATCAAAACATGAGAACTCATGAACATATCAAAAATCAAGATCAACTGTCTCAGATATATTAGATAAGGATTGGATCAAAAACATGGGACTATCTACAAAAGAGTATTAGAGTATCCAATGAATCCAATATATAGGTATAAATGCTATCGTACAAAAGAATGATATTAGAAGGATCCTAATATACAATATAATCTCAAACATATGACAATATGCACTATCAGGACTAACTACCACCCTCTCCCTGATCTGGAGGAGGAGGAGGAGGTGGAACAAATGGATCTGGTGGTGGCATGGCCCCCTCAAACTACTGAGCCAGGCATGAAAAAGAAAGTGCTCTCTGACCCTTTGGAACCGCAACATGATATAAACCAAAATAGTAAGCTTCTTGTTGTCCCTGGTGTGTAACTATCCAAGCCTGAGTGTCTCTCTCTGCCCTAAGGATATCACCCTACCTGTCCCTCTCTGCTTTAAGCCTCTCAAGTTGTGTATCTTTATCTACAAGTAGAGCCTCAAAAGTCATAATATGTGCTATGAACTACTCTTTCTCATTCTCACACTGAGAAAGTGCATCTCCATCTCTTCCCATCTCTCATCCAGAGGACCTATCATGTGTCTTGTCCAACTAAGTATCCTACTGATGCTACCTCTATCTCTATTGATCTCTGGTCAAGAATGGACCTGGATCCCGCTAGGGAGCAACGAATCTAAAGTGAGTCGACCTCCCACTGCCACTAGCGCTCTCTCCAACACCCACCACACCTCCAGCTCTATCATCAGCATCATCCTGGTCATCTGGACCCTATCCCCTATCAGGAGGAGGGCGCATAGCATCTCTCCCATGTATCCCACCATCTCTGCCTCCATCTCTCCCCATAGCTCCTCTCTCTCACTGTACTCATCGTCACCCTCGGATAGGATGATCATTAGTAGGATCATAATCCAGTGGATCCTCAATCTGGGGAATAGCCTCATCAGGCATTGTGAACCATGGAAATGGATACTGAAGCATCTAAGCATGTAATCCATCTAAACACCTGACATCAGCTACATCAAGATGCAGATCCCAAGGTACTGCTACCATCTCTCAAATAGCTCTCTATGCAGTCTCATAACCCAATTGTGGCCCCCACAATGGTGTCTCATCATAGATTTGAGCATATACAAATGTATCTTGGCACCTTCCCTACAACTGGTTGTACTACCTCAAAATACGTGTAACTAAGAATCTCTTAATGATATATCTAGTACATCTAATCAAGTACCTACTCTAAAAAAAATAAGGCATATGATTCCACACAATCAAGGTAAGGATTCCACACTACTATAGTCATATCTTCCAGAAGATGGCGCCAATACTCCACCTTGCCTAGATGGGGCTATTGTATCCATCCTGAGTATTTATATATATATATATATATATATGGCTTCTATGGTAGACGTTGCCTATCCACTATCGTCTATGTAACTGGGATATGCTCCCAAGCCCAGATCTGAAGTACCAAAATTCCAACAGTCATGCTCCGAGAATAATGATACACTATCTCATGTAACTCTCTTTACATGTGTGCAAGGATGCAACTACCCCATGCAAATCGCAGTCTCGACATAATCATGTTCTCAAGCATGTCAACCCAACCGACCATGAATCTGTTCTATCCTCAGTCAGGCATAAGGATGCCTCTGATCAATCTAACCAAGTATACATGAAGGTTGTCATAGTAATCACATATGTAGTCCCATGTCATATATTGGTGAGTAATAGTATCATCATAAAAGAATCACTGTGATGTCGCAATCGACGAAGTAGAGGTCGCATCAAACTGCACCTCTTGACCAATAGCAGGAACTCTCAAAATCTACCACATGTCCACTGGTGTGAAGGTCATCTAACTAGTAGGTAGATAGAAGGTGTTGTGCTCTAAGTGCCACCTCTCATCCAGAGCAGTCAACAACCCTTGATTAACCTTGATATCAGGTAAATCCCTCAGTGACAATAAACCAACACGGGCAACTAACTCTAACTCATCAGTAGTCAAAAACCTCAATAGAGCAAGCACATGACCAAGATATGGTCCTCAAAATGAAACTACCTCAAAAGGAACCTGTTCAATAGATAGTAATTATAGAAAAGTTCAAAATTAGTGTTTTATCTAAGAAAGATAAGCAAAAAACCTATCAGCTAAGTGTTTTTAATGATCAGCAGAAGAAAAATAGTCAAATTGGGAAGTTCACAATGTTAAAAAACCAGAAATGACCCTATTTTTTGCAGGGTGTGATCCCTTTCGTGGGATGCAATCCCCGATTCCTAGGATGTGATGGGGCATCTAGGATGTGACCCTATTTTCATAGGAAGCAACACGAGATGCCGCATGCGACCCTCTTTTAATAGGGTGCGAAATCTTGACAAACCTCATAAAATCCTACAGCATGCGATACAAAACTGCAAATAAGGTTCGATCCTTAATTTACAAGATGCAACCTGAGAATTCAGGGAAAAATAGGAAGTGACACAAGATTTACAGGAAGCGACACTAAATGCCAAAAATGATGCATAATTAAAATGGTTATAACTTGAATAGAAATGCATAAAAATGAAAATTGCAAATTTCACAAGCTAGGTTTTTGAGCACTTACCGGGGGTGGGTAGTCAGCTGGACACTGATGTCAACAATTGAGCTCAAAATAATGCTTCTCCATGGGGACCACCATCTTCTTTGCAGAGCTCTCTGAATTACTAGGGTGAAAAGTGAAAATGAGTGAGTAAAAAGTAAACTTGGGCCTATATATTTGACTTTTTGAGCTATTTAGGAGCTCTGGAACTCCTCCTAAACAATTGAAACTCATTTTTTTCTCTTTCTGATCAATTGGGAATAAAATTGAATGCGTCGACACTATTCTACATAGTGAAGTAAAAATTTTACAATAGTTACTAAAAATGCATAATTGCTCCATATGTTTCAAAAATGATTTCCTAGCTTTACCCAATCATTTTTCCAGGTTCTATATCGTCAATTTGCATATTATTCATCAAAAATATTAGTTAGAAATCATTGTATTAGACTCAAACCTCACTTTTTAATGTGATTAACTTGGTACAATTGTGTCTTCTCTATATACACCTTCATTTCTTCACTTCTTCTAATTGATTCTTTCTTGATCTAACTGATCCATGCAAGTGATACATTATTTCAATAGAGGGATTTTATTCTTTTCCTTCGATTTCATTCCTAAGGGGGAATGATCACACTATAATCAATCAAATTCTTTCTTGAAACAACATTAAAATGACTTCGTTATTAAAAAACTAAAGGCATGACAATTCCTTGAATAAGTTAGGACTGTTGGATTGAAGGCTTTGGATCTCACAATCTGGATATCCTATGTCTACTTTTTATTAGATTCTTATTAAAGCTCTTGGAAGATTTGTACTAACCTTCGTTCGAAGTCGGTATTATCAATTTTTGGATGACAACCAAATTCAGAATTGGTATCTTTATGATCTTTTATTATTGACCTTTGTTTGATCAAGTTCAAAGTCAATTCTATCAGTTTAGTTCAATCAAGTGGGAGACTAATCTCATCAAGCATTTTGTTCGATCAAGTGCAAAATTCTCAAACTTTCTAAAGTCAACATCAAAAAAATTCTTTAAATTAATGCGCTGCTCACACATCTATTCAAAGAGGGGCATATGTAACCACCCTAATTTGGTTTTCCCCGACCATAGACCCTATTTTCCCTAAGTATGATCATACCCCCAAAAATGTCAAGACAATTCTTTAATTTATTGGCATAATTCATTTAAATCAAATTTAATCTCCTAAGTGATTTAATCACTAAATTACACTAATTGCCTTAGCCAATCAAATCAAATCAATTCAACTCTATCAAAACAAATCAAAAACATGGCTAAGATAATTAATTAAAAGGAATTAAATAAAATCCTAATTACACCTCATCACTTGCAAAAGGAAAGTTAATCCCCTAGCCTAATTAATTTAATTAATTGGCTATAGTCCTATTTAATTATCAAAAGCAACCAAAAGCTTAAATATTTAATTTCTCCTATTATTGGATGAATATATTATTTATATAATTCAATTCGTTAATATTTCCTTTAACCCCTAACCTAACCTATCTCAACCAAATTAACCCTAGGTTCAAACTAATCCCAACCTCTTCACCCATGCTAAGCCTAATTCTAATCTTAATCTCATCTTAACCCTCTCCCTAATGATGTCACATTCCTAATCATTGGATTAGGAATTCAACTCATTCCCCAAAGTCAACTTTCTCAAGTTCACCTTCCCCAAAGTCCACTTTCTCAAGCTCGCCTTCCCCAAAGTCCACTTTCTCAAGCTTGGGCTTATACCCTCACCATGCCTCATTAATGCTCTCATAAATGCATCATTAATGCTTAAACCCTCACCATGCCTCATTAATGTTATCCCTCATTAAGGCTCTTACACCTTCAATAATGGCCTTATCTCTCCTCTCACTCCTTATTTCTTTTATAAATAGAATGAGTTTTAAGCTCAATGCGCCCCTAATTTTGGATTGTTGAAAGCATTCTTATGTTGTTCATTATATTAGAGATCTATATTTCATTTTAGCTTTCTTATTTTGCATTGTTATAATCTTCAATTTTAGATCTTAGAATGCATATTTCTTGAGCACGTAGATTAGTTTCATTTAAACCTTTCATTCTAGGTTGTATATGTCACTGATAAATGTATAATCCGAGGGAAATTATAGCATTTTTCATACTCCTCCTAGATAGGAAGAAATATCTTGATTTTTAGTGATTGACATGCTTGTTAACTCTTCTTTTTCACTAATACAATGACTTATTGAAGTGTTGTGTTGTAGCTAACAGGTACACAAAATAACACACACACATACTAAGACTAAACATATTGCAATAAAGTATCATTTCTTGAGAGAATTGGTTTAGGACAAGGAAGTAAGATTGGAATATGTGAATACTAAAGAGCAAATTACAGACATATTCACAAAACCATTACCTAAGGATGCATTTTTGTATCTTAGAAGAAAGCTAGGGTGATTCCCCTAACTGAGGCTCACTAAAACATAGTTTAGTGATGCATCTACCGAGTTACTGAACAGACTTAACATGTTGATGCAGATATTCAAAGCTTATTGCATATGAAGCAGTACAAATAGGTACATTACAAATTCATTGAATTTATATATCAATTGGTGTCTTTGGCATTGGTTGTCAAAGAGGGAGAGTTATTGCTATCATAAAGATTACTGATGGAGAGATTGATGATAGAGGGAGAAATTTTATCAGAAATAGATAATTATGTAAGAGGGAGAAATTTGTATTTCAGAGACTGTGATGACAAAGGGTGTTTTTGGATGAGAATTTGAATGAAGCTAAGGAAATTAGTAAAATTTCATTCTTATGTTTGTTGCTCTATAAATTCTTTGTATTATGACATGTGTTTCCATCAATGCCAAAGAGGGAGATTGTTGATGATGATTATTCAATTATGTATTGTCATTGATGGTTACACAAGTATAGTGATGTTAACACAAATGTATAATCCTTTCCGAGCATAATCAGTTCATGCAAAGAACTCTTAGACATTGAAGAGGACCAAAGTGTTTTTCAGTTCTAACCGAGTTCACTTGGGCATTACAGTGTTGGTCAACCATTGAAGAATTTTAGTGTTGACCAAATTAAACAGTTAGTGTCAACCGAATAACAATAGTTTATATTTTATGGTTAATCGGTTATATGCAACTAACAGATATGAGTTTTATTGTTTATTTGGAAGGATATTAAGGCTGAATTGACAAGGCTTTTCATATATATATAAGGTCAAGTTTGGATTGAATTTAATGTGTGAAGAATAAATCAAGATATGTGTTTATAACATGAAGAGTGAAGGCAAAATCAGATGGGATTTTGATTGAGGACAGAACACACAGAGCTGAAATAGAATATTCGATCAGTGAGGATCAAGTAATTAAATCTAGAACAAAGATATGAATCAGCAAAGACAGTTGCTTATCAAAATAGGTCAATCCATTGTTATTCTCTAACAATTGTAGCGCTGATCAAAATCTATTAACAGAGTAGACCTAACAGTCTTTTGTAAATCCTCTCACAAGGTGACATTTCTACATTGAAGTGTTTGAATACCTCTAACATGACCACTCCTTACAGGGTGATAAAATCTTCTAATAGGGTCACACCTAACCGTGTGTTATTGTAACCTTTAACAGGGTTGGCTCCTAACAGGGCTCACTTTAGAAGAGTAAAAAATAGTGACTAGTTGCAATTGGTGGGTTTTTCCCATATTGGGTTTCCATGTTAAATCTTGGTGTTATCTATGTACATGTTATTTTATTTATGGTTTATGTTTCTTCAATTAATTACTATAGGATAATCACAGCTAATACCTTAAGATTTTCTATGCTAACCGAGTGACAGTAGAATATTTGTGTTAACCGAGCAACAGTGATAAATTTGTTTAAGACATCGACTTGGATTTTTTTTGTGGTAACTAATTCACCCCTCCCCTCTCAGTTACTCAACTCATTTCCAACAATAAAAATCTACCCCTTTGACATTAGTTGGGCATTTTTGACAAAAATTTCAAAGTCATCAAAATAGTAACTCCCCCCTGGGAGTTTACTCCCATGCATATTTACAATTATTCTCTTTCTATGTTTTCATTTTTCACATATATACTTTTTTTTCTAAAATATCTATCCCCTTTTTTTGTGCTTTCTGACTAGGAATATATTTGTCCCCCTTTTTGACAAAAGTGCCAAAAGTAAAACTTATTTATCAAAAAAAAAATTATACCTCTGTTGTACGCCTGAAAGTAGAGTCTCCCATGTCTCTCAGAGATTATGTAGTACAACAATAATGTCCAGTGTGATGACATATGGAAAGCTTGCTAGTTCTTTGGATTTATTCAAGTGTGTCAGCATAGATTAGGTGAGGGGAATAAGAAATGCTTGCAGTTCAAGAAATTCCAATATGATCTTATTCTCCTTTTGTCTCAATGAATGTTGAACTCTCATAAGTTCTTGGATTTTAGAGTAGTAAGTCTGGAATTATCCAGGCTTAGCAGTTAGTTCCTTAAGCTTCTTAGTTAGCTCCTTTTCAATGTCTTCCTTCTTCTTATTGATTTCCTTAGTACAGTTTGAAAGAATACAAAACTTTTGAAATAATAAAATGATGGATGTCAATTAGGCTTCAATTTCATAACATAACTCAGAAAGAGTTACCTTATCTACATCAATTTCTTGAAATAAATCTTTCATCAACTTCTTCTCCATAGACTCCTTATGAATCTTCAATATGTATTTAGTCATATCCTTGTTGGGTCCTTTAATATGTTGGGATAAATGATGTAGTCAAGCTCGGAGGGTCCAAGAATGGACTATCCAAACTTGCAGCCAATAACAACAACAATGGAAACAATAGATAAAACAAGTATAAGAACAAATATGTTAGATCTATTTCTATGAAACAACAATTACATTCAACATGTTGGGCTATAAGGCATTCCTAGTTATGGAAATTAAAAATATATAACTCTAAGATCTATCACAGATCTTCTACAAGCATCAGGCCACTTACCTTTTGCCAAGATATACAACTCCTTACCCAACTTCTCATATCTAACACTTAGATCCTATCTATAATCTGATATTTCATATTTGATGCCCTAATCTAAGAACATAACACAACTTAAATATAAGAGGAAACCAATAGGTCAGCCTAAAAGATTCACAAAATCCAACATGGGAAAAGTCAACGACCTAGATTTTTGTGACCACAATCCCCAATGAGAGATCCAAATTAAATATCACGAACCAAATTAAATACACAAGATCAGACATGAGATTTAACAAACCAAAACCTAGTTTGTGAGAACACCACCAAGCAATAGAGACCAACTGAAAATGTAGAACCAAGACAACAGAACCTACTTAGAAAAACAACTGAGCAAAAGACACAAAGCACCGAGTCACCAATAGTAACTGAGTACAAAGAAACACCACCAAGAAAAAAACCACTAAGCTTAGTCACTGAGTTGACCAACCACTAATCAATAGGAATTTGTGCAACTAAGTACTCAACTAAGGACTCCTCTAAGATACCAAACTCTAAAATAAAATATATTTTTGTTTGATACAGGACTACCAAGAATCATAGCATTCTCCTACATTAGACACCCTAGGTAAAGAAGATGTTCCCATAAAGGAAATCATGAAAATATTAAGGGAATCAGAATAGGTATACCATATTTATTCTTAACCCATATCTCCTCATGTCCTTCATTCCATGTTGTCTTCACTCTATCCATCATTCCATTTGGAAAGTTCCCCTGCCCTGTACTTTTCTCATATCTTCTTTCTGTAACCGACAGTAACTAACTTTGACCATCCTTTGCCTTTTTTTGTTCTCTCAATGCACTTCTGATACCATCAATACTTTGGTGAACCACATCCTTACAAGACTTACTAGTCAACTCAGTATCATCTACATCTCTCTATGTCACTAGTGGTAATAGCTGCTACACCACCTTAATCAGAAATGGCATTTGCCTCTTAATCTCTGCAATTTCCTCAGAGATGTCATTCTCTTTAACTTTTCCCTTCAAATTCTCCTTCCTTTCACCCATAAGAATAGGTTCATAACTCTGCTAATGTCACTTGGACAACATCTAATGATCCCACATCTCTTAACTCATGTTTCCTGCAAAGTTACCAATTTATACTCGGAAGCTCCCTTCCTAATCACATAGGTATTTGCATGACCATCAAAAATGATATGTCTATCATATTTCCAGGGTCTATAGAGAAATAGGTGATAAGAATCCATAGGTATCACATCACATAATATCTCATCATAATAAGATCCAATCTTAAAATTAACAAGGCATTAATCCTCAATCCTAACCTTAGACACATCTTGTATCAAACTAATCTGATAAGGATTGTGATGTTTCCTCCTTTTCAAAGTCAAATTACTAACCATTTCTTCTGAAACAAATTTCTCAGAACTACTACCATCAATTATGAAATTTCATACCTTATCCTTGCACTTACTTCTGCTTCTGAACAAATTTCTTCTTTGCACTGGTTCATTAATACATGCATCTTATCTCTTGGTAATCATAACTTCACCTTCTTCTATAGCATTCACTTGAATTTCCTCGGTAGTTAGGATAAACTTATTTTGAGGACATGAAAAATATCTATGCCCCTTTTCACCACACTGAAAAACAAGTACTGGTAAAATCACTTCTTCCTCTCCTTCCAGACCCATGATTGTAATCCTTAGTGGTTTGACTACTGCTAGATCCTACCTTAGTCTTCTTAGGATTCTCCACCACCTTACTTTCAACAGTTGTGTCATTAGTCTTACCACCTTGGTTTATGTTATTCTTTCTACTTTCAAACTTCTGATTTAGCTTCTCTTCAATATTTAATGGCATTTGATAAGCATCTGCTATTGTTTTCATTCAAATAGTAAGTAACTCTTTTTGAATACTAGGTCTCAAGCTGTAGATATACCTAGAAACCTTCTCTTTATCAACTTCTGAATGACCAGTCCTAATCAAGATTATATAAAACTCCTCAGTATACTCTTGCACTAATTTTTTTTTCTTCCTCAAACCTTGCATCCTCTGAAACGTCTCCAATTCATAATCCACCAGAATGAATTGCTTCTTCAACTTTTCAACCATTCGGTTCCATCTGATGATCTTATCTTTACCTCTCCAACTTCTCTCCACCATATGTTTGCATGACCTTTTATCTTTGTCTTTGCAAACTAAACTCTATTAGGATCTTCTACTTCTTCATACTCAAAGTATTCATTCATCTCATTAATCCAATTGATCATATCTTCTAGTCTAAGGCTTCCAGTAAATGTAGAAACTTTGATCTTAGGTCTTTTCCCAATTTTAGATATAGCTCTCATAAATATAGCCTCCTCTAGATCTTTGACATATTCTATAGCTTCTTCAAAATGATCTTGTTCTTTAGATTCTTCACCATTATCTTGGTGTTCTTTAGATGCATTTTTTCTTTACAACTCCTCTTGCAGATATTACATTTGCTTATGTAAAGCTTGGAAATATTCAAGATTGAACTCCACCTTAGGTTCTTCTTTTGTGATCTCACAGGTTTTCTTCAGAGGAATCTTTGATCCACCAATCTCATGCGATCAATAACCTATCTCCTCCTCCAGTGATTGAAACTTAGCTCTGATACCATCTGATGTAGTCAAGCTTGGAGGGTCCAAGAATTGACTATCCAAACTTGTAGCTAATAACAATGGAAAAAATAGATAACATAAGAATAAGAACCAATCTATGAGATCTATTTCCATCAAAAAATAATTACATTCAACATGTCAGGCTATAAGGCCTTCCCGATTATGACCAATTACAAAGATATAACTCTAAGATCTATCACAGATATTTTGCAAGCATCAGGCCATTTACCTTCTGCCAAGACATACAACTCCTTACCCAACTTCTCAGATATAACACTTAGATCCTATCTCCAATCTAATGTCAATATATGATTCCCTAAGCTAAGAACATAACACAACTTAAATACAAGAAGGAACCAATAGGTTGGCCTAAAAGATCCACAAAATCTAACATGGGAGAAGCCAACAGCCTAGATTTTCATCCCCACAATCCCCAATGAGAGATCTAAATTAAATACACAAGGTCAACCACAAGATTTAACAAACCAAAACCTAGTCAGTGAGAAGACCACTGAGCAATAGAGACCATTCAACAATGCAGAACCGATCCTGTAGAGCCTCCCCCATTTTCCCTTTAAGATTGACATTCTGAGGGGCATGGATTGATTTTATTATTGCATTTTAGACCTTGTAGTACCCTCATGAGATTGTACCCTCAGGTCAATCTGCACTTACCTAATTAGTGGTACCTTCCTTGGACTTGAGATACATTGTGAGGTTTTGATATGTTATGATACGCCTGATTAGGATGATCTTGTGATTTTTTGGTAATATGGTTAGAGGTGTATATGTGACCCACTTGGTCCAATTTAGCCTTGTTCTCATTTTGTGACTATCCATATAGTTGTGCTTGGAAATTTGGAGAGACCCTGCTTGGGTCAACATAGCAATTCCTCTATCCTTAAGGACCTAGTGTGTGAATCCTTTATGATGCATTATGTAAATTATATATTTTGGAATAATACTAAACTCTGATGTACTCTATTTCTTCTTACTTATATTAATAGTTTTATAAAATATTATGTTGTGTTAGGACTTATTGATTCACTGATTTTCATGACCAATAGTTAAGTGTTTGATTAGCGTGGATTGAATTAGAACAAGGAGACTATATTCACAATGGATGAGTTATGATTCTGATAAATGATAGGTGCTTATATGTTATTAGGATAAGAACATGAACTGATCATTTGAGTTGAGTTGTGATTGTATGTAGAGATGTTCATTTAATGATTAAAATGGAATTGAAATTAAATATTAGATTGGTTAAATTAAATGGCTAACATGACAATGTTATGATAGATTATCATTATATGCACTGTGTTTAGTAGGAGTAGATATTTCCTTAAGATTTTCAATATTGTTGATTTCTTTATGAAGTATATTTTATCTCCTTGGAATATTAATATTTGGATTTAGTGTGCAGGTATGAGACCATGGTATTAAATTTGGGAAACCAAACATAGGTATATGTGAACTCAGTTTAACCCAAGGTTGCATCTAATGAGAGACGAGACCTTGTTGTATCGCGTTTAATTTTTTAAACGTAAATGTATGGTTGTTTGTATTTATTTCATTGTTCTAAATTGCATAGAGGAGTTGTTGTTCATTTTGCTCAAGTGGATATGACATGTTTTTAGTGATGTGTAAATGTTTGGTATATATGTCACTTGACACTTGTGTGTATACATGTGGCCATGACATCTTCAATTGAGGATTGGGTGCCCACCTACCATGACATGTTCACTTGAGGATTGGGTGCCCACCTACCTAGGTGAGGGTTTTGGTTTTGTTATCCTTCTTGTATTGCGAATTTATTTGTGATGTGTTGAAATTCTTTGTTTATGAGAGTTTCAAGGTCCACTCACCCTTGGGAGGGAAGAGTAGCCTTGGGGATGAATATATAGTGACATCACATGGGTGTAGAGTTTCTCCTCAAGGAGGAGAGGGATAAAACATGGAGTATGGGCTCCATGAAGTCACTCCATTTTTGGGAGTCATAAGGGAGTTCTTTCATGAATTGAAGCCTTGGGGGGCATAAGGAAGTTATTTTGTGCACTTGGAGAGAGATGAGAAGGTGTTTTTTTTTAAGCCTTGTAATGGTTGTTTTGTTCTTGCTTTGGATGGCTTTCTCCTCAAGGGTACTTGGTCCACTTCGCCCCATTGTAGGGTCCATATGAGACCCATTGTGGCAGCCGTAGTTGGGAAGTATATGTGTTGTAATGTTTACCATACTATTGTTGTTTGTATGTGTGTATCCTTCCTATGTTTGGTTCCCCAAGCTTGGGGGTGGCCTCTTAGAGGCCTAGGCTGGGAGGTGAGCATCCCAAGGTCTAGTGCAAATTTTATTTACAGGTTTTGCATATGGAAAAGAAAGAGAATTTAGTTTGAAGAAAATTTGATGTGTGGAGTCTCATATGTTATTCCCTTTGTAAGATGTATATGTTTCAAAAGTGGAGAGGTTGTAAATCCTCTGTAATTCTTTACAAAAAAATCAAAAAAAAAATATAGTTTTCTTGCAATGAAATTTTTTTTAGAAACTTGTATTAAAGTACTTGTACATGGAAGTTTAATGGAGGTTGTTTCCTTGGGTTAGTGGTAGAATAGTCTTAAGAAAGAGGTTTATACAACATAATTGTTACTTTGTTCTAATAAGTTTATAGAATATTGTTGAAAAGAAAACTCAATGAAAAATATTCTCCCTTCAAATAGAAGCTTAGGTTAAATCTGAAAATGTTCAAGTTAATAGTTAGTAGACTAGCTATTATAAGGAAACAAAGGAAAGAAATAAAATTGTGTTAGCATATGGAACTTGTCTTCTCTTATTTGCTGACTTAGCAACATATTCAAATAAATAAACTTAATGTACTTGATATTCTGTTTACAACAAGTACTATGAATCATAAGTAAATTCAGCTCTAGATATTTTATTTTCATAGTGACCACATTAGTGCTTCTTTTTTTTTAATAACATAACTTTCTATTGCAATATTTTAAATTACCTCCAAAGGAATGATAACTCTCAGATTTTTACATAGAAATGAAGTATTTACTTTCAGAATATATGTATGTATTTACATATTAAAAATGCTTCTATTTTTAGAATATCCAACTACAATCTGATTTTTCTTTAGTAGTAAGTTCAAAAAGAAAAATATTCAGCCTTTTGAATTCTGAATAGTAACAATGTATTTACATATTAAAAATGTTTGTAGTTTTAGAATATTCAGTTGCAATTTGGTTTTTCTTTAGTAGTATGAAAGTTCAAAAATAAAATTATTTATTTAGTATGAAAGTTCAAAAAGAAAAATATTTAGCTTTTTGAGTTTTGATTAGTAACAATGTATTTACATATTAAAAATGTTTGTACTATTAGAATATCCAGCTACAATCTGATTTTTCTTTAGTAGTATGAAAGTTCAAAAAGAAAAATATTCATCTTTTTGAGTTATGATTAGTAACAGAAGAAATGTTACATTATTGTATAAAATAAATCACTGCAAGAATTTATACAGAAAAGAAATATAATATCATATATTTCAACATAGTAAATAAAGCGGATTTTTTTTTGTATCAAATCTATACAGTTATGAATATTCCTTTTGAAGTTACAAGATGAAGGTGTAGAACACATTTTAAATGAAGATATGTATATATCTAATGTTAAAAAAAAAACATATGAGTGAAAATTTATATTTATTTTTAAAAAAAAATTAAACACAAAACAACTTTTTTTTTTTAATCAATTTGAAAGGACTTTTGTATATATATAAATATATGTTTAATATACCTATGCATTAAAATATAAAAACAAAATATCTTTTCCAAGCTGTAAAACTGTATTTTTATCAGTATATGTAAATATAATATTAAACAAAATATTGTTTATTTTTCTTTATGACCGATAATCTGATTTTTTTGATTTTTTTTACTTTTTAAAGATTAATTTAATATATAAAAAAATGTATAAAAAAAATAGAGATCTAGATAGGCATGGGGAAGGGGATGGGCCCCAACCCAGTGGTGGTTGCAGCTGAAGCCACAACCACCACAGCCATGGCCTATGGTCGTGGACTATGGTGGAGGTCATAGAAGCCTCCCCATCAAACCCGCCTACTTCTTTTTTCTTTAAAAAAAAAAAATAATTCATGAAGTTAAGAAAAAATAGAGAAGAAATCCTACAACAAAATAAATAAAACAAAAAAAAAGGGCTTCTCTTCCAGCATTCAAAATAAATAATTTATATATAAATATATATACATACCATATATATATTTATATATAAAGATATATATTTATGCCTCCATGCTCCTTTGCCTCCATTAAACCTGCAACATGCATAAGAACGAAGAACAAAAAAAAATGCTAGGGTTTCATGAGAGAAAGAAAGAGAGAGAAGAAGGAAAAAAAAATAGAAATGATTTTTTATGTGGAGGTTGATAATATACCCTAATCCTAATTTTTGAATTAGGGTTAGGGCATGAGCAAGAAAAAAAAGGGCTTCTCTTCCAGCATTCAAAATAAATAATTTATATATAAATATATATACATACCATATATATATTTATATATAAAGATATATATTTATGCCTCCATGCTCCTTTGCCTCCATTAA
>MU224358.1:2915119-2930529 GCA_018584345.1 Thuja plicata
CTCAAACTCTCATTTATTTTGGCCTTGCTTTTTTAGTCTTCTTATTTAAAAAATCAGCTTTTAATGATTTAACATAGATTAAATAATTAGGTTTTCTTAATGGTGATATTAATGGGATACAAAGGAAGAGACCTATTTTTAATTTAATTTATTTATTTAATAAAATTTAAGATGTTATTTTTTTATGATTTTAGAACAAGAGAATTTATTAATCAAAATTAATTTAATTATAATATATAGTTTTGTTAAGGTAACTAGACAAAGGGAAGTTGAGTTGGAATGTGATTAATTTAACGAGTAGTCATATTCTAATTTATTATTGTAATTTAAATTAAGTCTTATTAATGAAATTTTAAAGCACTAAATTATTTGAAGGTAAATAGGATTGTCATTATTATTCACCCACATTAATGCGATATTTTATCATGATATTGGGGTGCTTAGTTAATTAAATTGAAAACAAAACTATGATGTACCCCATCAGCAAAATAATTAACTTATTGAACCATCTACACAATTATACCTTTTTAATGTGGACATTTAATTGTGACTAAAATGAGTAAACTAGTTGAGAGGTGTTGACGTAGGTCATGATTCCCCTCAACCCCAAATTGATTTCTGACTTATATCTTTAGGAAATTAATGATTCCTTCAAAGGCGTAAACAAGGTTAGAATTTCAGTAAACACTTGAACATTTGTAACTTCATCTTTAGTTAGTTATCTAGGTAATATGAAATTAAAAAAAATTGTTCGTTTGTTTTTGCCCTTAATTTTAGGCAGGACATTTTGGTATCAGAGCGAGGTTCAATACTAGGAACCTTGCAAACCGTTACGCTTCACCTAGGAGTATATTCTACTTGGGTAGGAAACCCTTAGTTACGCTATTAACATGAAAAAATTAAATGGGAATGAGGATGTGTCCTCGTGACATGTGGGATGCAGGGCGAGAGGTAGAGGTTCCAGAAGGGATCAGGGTCCCCCTCCCGAATAGAATTCAACCCTCATCCTGAATTTTAGGGAGAAATTTTCTAATCCATGAACTTGACAGAGTCCATATTTATATGTTGGGGTTGCAATGTTATGTTCTCAAATTTAAGATGTCATAGGTGCAAAGGGTCATGCTTGTATTGTGAACTGTAGGTGATCTAATGTTTGGGTGCCTTATTGTGGCAAATGTGGAGTACACTTTTTTGAAACCAACCTAATTAGCACCTTCTTGGAATGGATGATTTCCCAATATGAGCACCTCTTCCCATCCCCTTAGATTTCTTGATTGTTGTAATTTTGTAGGTGCTTGAGGGTTTAGTGAAAAATTGTGAATCTGTTAATAATTGTGGTAGTAATGCCATATGTTTTAGCTCGATGGCTTATATATTTTTTTCGACCCCTTGGTGGTAGTGTTTAGGGGCCTTCAAGTGACTATCTTTCTTATGTGACCATGCACGACTAGTATTGTTTATTGGCATCCTGGCATGGTTAGAAGAACTATTGATTTAATCCTAATGGGGCGTGATGCACTGCACCTACTTCATTATTGCATTAGTGTGAGAGGTATAAGATGAAATCAAGTTGTACTTGGGCATCTTAAATTCCATCATTACAGTTCTTTTTGCCTATAGAGTGATGTGTGTACACTTTGGATAATAATAGAAACAAATACCTATTTTATGATGGTAAGGTGCATACCTATGGTGGTAGGTCATTCGGGTTAACTATCATTATCTTTAGAATGGTTGGTAGACTTTATCTATGGGGAAAGGGGGTGTATGACACAAATGTGGGAAAATCCCTATGGGATACTCTTTGAGGCTTCATGTGTGCCTAACATTTTTTCCTTGTGACCTCACTTTTATTGTTCACTGGGTACAATGGGACCCTTAAGCAAGACAAAAATATTTATCTTGTGTGGAGTAGGGTTCGTTACCAAAACCTTAGAGTTTTAAACCATTGAATCCTATTTGGGACTTGTATAGTAAATTGTACCCTAGGGATGGGAAGAACCCTTGCGATTGTTGGTCAACATTTTGGTAGAATGGTGAGTACCCCCTCTGAGAGTTCACGAATTATGTTGTAACCTTGTAATTATCCTTTGGCATAGGGTTGAGATGGTTATATCCTGCCTAGGGGAAAGTATTGCATACATGTGCAAGTTAAAGGAGAAGGACATTGGCCCTTATATTGCTTCAATTACCAGAAGTATAGTGAGTGATGTGTAAGTGTGATACGTTTCTTGGGAATGTGCTCAAAGGGTACTAAGTAGTGGTTCCCTCAGAATCCTTGGTGGATACTCCCTCTTATGTGTTTAATTTTAGTTGTATTGATCTGTGAATAATTTTCTAGATGTATTTATTTTCTTAGTGGAGCTATCCACATGTTGTGTGACCTAGCATCTTTTGGTTATTTCTTTTAATTGGAATCAGTCACCAACTATTGTATCTAACTCCTATGACATTTGTCACTTTGGAATTATTGTTGAAATGAGCTCATTTTGAAAATTTACTGTTGAAATTTTAAAAATTTCTCCATTTATGTTTTACTTTTTTTTAATCATGGTGACTATTCTGAATGTCTTCTTGTGCTGGCCAGTCCTATGTTGTATGACTCTATTAGGCCCAATATGGGCCACTGATAGTGTGTATAAGGGAGAACACCAAGGAGAATGTACTATTTTTTCCTTGTTGGGTAATACTAAACTTACAAGATAGATCTCAACCCTATTTTAAAGGTGTAGTAGGGTTGGGAAATTATTTTGTCTCGAAAGGGAGTGCCAACGGGTAATAATGTTAATGCATGGTCGCACAAGTTATTCCAAACATACAAATTAAAAATTGGCCATGAATAGGTGTGCATACCACATTATGTATTTTTGGTAAGTATGTACCATGTAAGGACTCTAGTGGCATGAATTTTTACTTTGAACAACAAAGGATAATTGGATGTTTCAACTGCCTCTATTATGTAGAAATTGGAAATGGTGTATAGATGCTACTCTAATTGATGACCATGCATATCTTATTCGGTATTGGTCTAGTAATGAAATCGAGCAATAAGCCTTAGCATGCATACCTTATGGAGTCCCTTATTTCCCTAAATGTGAGTTAGGACTTGTGATGTACCCTTTTCTTAGAAATAGGATGATGTATAGATGGGAACAATCTAGTCTGCTAGTGATTTTGGCCCCTATGGCGGGCCTTGATGATCATATGACAACGTAACGATTACACCTTATCTTCATTTCAGATATGGTTAAGTGTTGGTTAGGTTTCCTTTCACTCTTGGTTAGACTCTGTGTTAGAGATTTTGGATACTAGGGGATAGATTGTTAAGCGACATTCCTAGTAGTGAGATGGAGGAGCACAAAATCTCTTAGGAATAGATTACCCTCTTTTGAGCTGGTGCGAAGATGGGAGTAAGAGGATGTCCGCTTTAGGGATCCATTACCACCTGGTATAAGGTAAGACTGGGGTCCAGTAGGAGAATTTATCATGTTCCCTAGAATGAAATATCTCTCAGCACCAACTGTACACATTTCTCGTACATCAGGGAGATTCAGTTGTGCCCTATTTATTCCATCCAATGGAAGGAGTGCATTTGATCTCTAATTTGGTAAGCATCCTTGAGCTCTAGAGAAAACCTTATTTGTGTGTATTTTTTTTAGGACACCAGGTTTGGGGAGAGTTTATGAGATTGTAATGAGTTATTAAGGGTGCTCAAAGTGAACACGGTAGTGCCTTACTATTAATCTAGATAATTATGCAAAGATTTTCCAAGTTGATAAATTGAAAGTTCGTAACACTATGAACAAAGAAGGAGCTTGGAGGAAAATGTTCACCTTTGGATTCCCCTTTATTTAGTAGTGAGGATTTCTACATTCCTTCGATGACTAAGCCCTTAGAGTATCTATTTTGTTGCTTGTGTTGTATCCTTGAGTATTTGACTGTCAATATATTGGTACTCTTTTGGTGTGTGATAGATTCCTCAATTGATATCAAGCTAAAGGGATAGGAATAGATAGGTTTAGAGTTGATGTTAAGGAAACCTCTATATGTGTAATCACATTTGGTTTAGATATAGTCACCACACCTTGATGCAATACCTTTTGTTTGGTGCATCAGCTTCCAGGAGTAAGCCTAGTTCTTTGCGGGGATGATATAGAGCCTCCCCCATTTCCCTTTTAAGATTGAAATTCTGAGGGGCATGGATTGATTTTATTATTTCATTTTATACCTTGTACTACCCTCGTGATATTGTATCCTTAGTTTGATCTGCGCTTACCTAATTAGTGATACCTTCCCTGGACTTGAGATACATTGTGAGGTTTTAATATGTTATGATATGCCTTTGGGATGATCTTGTGATTTTGTGGTAATTTGGTTAGAGGTGTATATGTCACCCACTTGGTCTAATTTAGCCTTTTTCTCATTTTGTGACTATCCCTACAGTTGTGCTTGGAAATTTGGAGAGACCCTGCTCAAGTCAACATAGCAATTCCTCTGTCCTTAAGGACCTAGTGTGTGAATCCTTTATGATACATTATGTAAATTATATATTTTGGGATAATACTAGACTCTGATGTACTCTATTTCTTCTTACTCATATTAGCAGTTCTATAAAATATGATGTTGTGTTAGGACTTATCGATTCACTGATTTTCATGACCAACAATTAAGTGTTTGATTAGCGTGGATTGAATTAGAACAAGGAGATTGTATTCATAATGGATGAGTTATGATTATGATAAATGATAGGTGCTTATATTTTATTAGGATAATAACATGAACTAATCATTTGAGTTGAGTTGTGATTGTATGTAGAGATGTCCATTTAATGATTAAAAGGGAATTGCAATTAAATATTAGATTGGTTAAATTAAATAGCTAACATGACAATGTTATGATAGATTATCATTATATGAATTTTCAATATTGTTTATTTCTTTATGAAGTATATTTTATCTCCTTGGACTATTGATATTTGGATTTAGTGTGCAGGTATGAGACCATGGTATTAATTTCGGGGAACCAAACATATGTATATGTGAACTCAGTTTAAGCCAAGGTTCCATCTAATGAGAGACGAGACCTCATTGTATCATTTTTAATATTGTAAACGTAAATGTATGCTTGTTTTTATTTTGTTCATTATTGTAAATTGCATAGTGGAGTTGTTGTGCATTGTTCTCAAGTGGATATGACATGTGTTTAGTGATGTGTAAATGTTTAGTGTATGTGTCACTTGACACTTGTGTGTGTACATGTGGCCATGATATTTTCACTTGAGGATTGGGTGCCCACCCACCTAGGTTAGTACCAGAGTGAATTCCCATGTGTATCCCTTGGTTAGGGAGCTTGAGGTATGGTCTTTTCAAATAAATTTCGTGGGTAAGCTTATAAGGAAATTTTGGGAGGCTTAAAAAGTATCTAGAGGTGTGTTTGGGTCATTTTTAGGAAGCCCACATGTTATACCATTGTTTTGGGGTCTTTTTAAACCATAGGACCACCTAGAATTGTTTCTTGAGCCCTTCAAAAATTTGGTTTTCCAAGATGGACGAAAATCAACTTTTGAAAAGGCTTTGTCTTGGTTAGACAACCATCCCATTTAGGTGCTTAAACTTTGATCACTTTTGGGATTACCCTTTTAGAATATATTTTTGGAAAGGTTGTAAGGAGCTTAGAAAAGAGAAACCAATGAGAAGCCTTCCCTTTCTCTAAGAGTATTTGGTGCCCTTTTTAGTGGAGACTCTCCATGTTGGAGAGTTTGAACACTCACTCTCTATCTTAGAGATAGTTAGTTTTGGAGAAGCTTGTAGAAGGAGACTTAGGAAGGAGGGATCTCTTCATCAAATTTATTCCTTAAGCTTGGATCTAGGTTGGTGGCACTATCATTATGTGTTTGTTGCATTCACTTGTTTGCATATTGATAGTAACATTGTTTGGTTGCAAACTACTTGTATGCATTGTTTTTATGTTTGTTAAGTGTTGTGGTGAGGGTTTTGGTTTTGTTATCCTTCTTGTACTGTGAATTTATTTGTGATGTGTTGAAATACTTTTTGTATGGTAGTTTCAAGGTCCACTCACCCTTGGGAGGGAAGAGTAGCCTTGGGGGTGAAGGTATAGTGACAGCCCAGGGGTGTAGAGTTTCTCGTCAAGAAGGAGAGGAATAAAACATGAAGTATGGGCTCCATGAAGTCACTCTATTTTTGGGGTCCATAAGGGAGTTCTTTCATGAATTGAAGCCTTGGGGGGCATAAGGAAGTTTTTTTGTGCACTTGGAAAGAGATGAGAATGTGTTGTTTTTTAAGCCTTATAATGGTTGTTTTGTTCTTTCTTTGGATGACTTTCTCCCCAAGGGTACTTGGTCCACTTCACCCCATTGTAGGGTCCATATGAGACCCATTGTGGCAGCCATGGTTGGAGAGCATATGTGTTGTAATGTTTATCATACTATTTTTGTTTGTATGTATTTATCCTTCCTATGTTTGGTTTCCCAAGCTCGGGGGTGGCCTCTTAGAGGCCTAGGCTGGGAGGTGAGCATCCCATGGTCTATTGCAAATTTTATTTACAGGTTTTGCATATGAAAAAGAAAGAGAATTTGGTTTGAAGAAAATTTCATGTGTGGAGTCTCATATGTTATTCCCTTTGTAAGATGTATATGTTTCAAAAATGGAGAGGTTGCAAATCCTTTGTAATTCTTTACAAAAATTCAAAATAAAAAATATAGTTTTCTTGCAATGAAAGAAATTTCAGAAACTTGTATTAAAGTACTTGTACATGGAAGTTTAATGGAGGTTGTTTCCTTGGGTTAGTGGTAGAATAGTCTTAAGAAAGAGGTTTATACAACATAATTGTTACTTTGTTCTAATAAGGTTCTAGAATATTCTTGAAAAAAAATCTCAATGAAAGCTATTCTCCCTTCAAATAGAAGCTTAGGTTAAATCTGAAAATGTTCAAGTTAGTAGTTAGTAGACTAGCTATTATAAGGAAAAAAAGGAAAGAAATAAAATTGTGTTAGCATATAGAACTTGTCTTCTCTTATTTGTTGACTTAGCAACATATTCAAATAAATAAACTTAATGTTGATATTTTGTTTACAACAAGTACTATGAAACATAAGTAAATTCAGCTCTAGATATTTTATTTTCATAGTGACCACATTAGTGCTTCTTTTTTTTTAATAACATAACTTTCTATTACAAGATTTTAAATTACCTCAAGGGAATTATAACTCTCAGATTTTTACATAGAAATGAAGTATTTACTTTCAGAATATATGTATGTATTTACATATTAAAAATGCTTGCACTTTTAGAATATCCAACTACAATCTGATTTTTCTTTAGTAGTAAGTTCAAAAAGAAAAATATTCAGCCTTTTGAGTTCTAATTAGTAACAATGTATTTACATATTAAAAATATTTGTAGTTTTAGAATATCAAGCTACAATCTGATTTTTTTTAGTAGCATGAAAGTTCAAAAAGAAAAATATTTATTTAGTATGAAATTTCAAAAAGAAAAATATTTAGCTTGTTGAGTTCTGATTAGTAACAATGTATTTACATATTAAAAATGTTTGTACTATTAGAATATCCAACTACAATCTGATTTTTCTTTAGTAGTATGAAAGTTCAAAAAGAAAAATATTCAGCTTTTTGAGTTCTGATTAGTAACAAAAGAAATGTTACATTATTGTATAAAATAAATCACTGCAAGAGTTTATACAGAAAAGAAACAGAATATCATATATTTCAACATAGTAAGTAAAGCAGATTTTTTTTTGTATTAATTCTATACACTTATACATATTATTTTTGAAGTTACAAGATGAAGGTGTAGAACACATTTTAAATGAAGATATGTATATATCTAATGTTTAAAAAAAAAACCATATGAGTGAAAATTTATATTTGTTTTAAAAAAAAAATTAAACACAAAACAACTAGTTTTTTTTTTAATTTTAATATCAATCTGAAAGGACATTTGTATATATATATAAATATATGTTTAATATACCTATGCATTTAAATATAAAAGCAAAATATCTTTTCCAAACTGTAAAACTGTATTTTTATCAGTATATATAAATATAATATTAAACAAAATACTATTTATTTTTCTTTATGACTAATAATCTGAATTTTTTATTTTTTTAACTTTTTAAAGATTAATTTTTATATATAAAAAAATGTATAAAAAAATAGAGATCTAGAGAGGTGTGGGGAAGGGGATGGGCCCCGACCCAGTGGCGGTCACGGCCCAAGCCATAGCCACCACAGACATGGCCTTCAGCCATGGATTGTGGTGGAAGCCACGACCTAAGTTGCAACCATGGCCTATGGTGGTGGATTATGGTGGAGGTCACAGAAGCCTCACCATCAAACCCGCCTACTTCTTTCTTTTAAAAAAAAATCATGAAATTAAGAAAAAAATAGAGAAGAAATCCTACAACAAAATAAATTAAAAAAAAAAGAATGTACAGACTAGAGCAGGAAAAAAAGGGCTTCTCTTTCAACATTCAAAAATAATAATTTATATATTTAAATATAAATATATATACACACCATGTATATGTATTTATATATAAAGATATATATTTATACCTCCATGCTCATTTACCTCCATTAAACCTGCAACATGCATAAGAATGAAGAACAACAAAAAAAAATGCTAGGGTTTCATGAGAGAAAGAAAGAGAGAAAAAGGAAAACAAAATGGAAATGATTTTTCATGTGGAAGTTGATAATACCCTAATTTCAAATTAGAGTTAGGGCACAACATATTATATATATAAAAAAGAGTTCTTAATTATTAATTATTTCCAAATTTGATGGGAAGGATTTTTGGTGGGATTTAACTCCCCACACTCTCATTTATTTTGGCCTTGTTTTCTTAGTCTTCTTATTTAAAAAATCAGCTTTTAATGATTTAGCATAGATTAAATAATTAGGTTGTTTTAATGATGATATTAATGGGATACATAGGCAGAGACCTATTTGTAATTTAATTAATTTATTTAATAAAATTTAAGATGTTATTTTTTATGATGTTTAGAATGAGAGAATTTATTAATCAAAATTAATTTAATTATAATATATAGTTTTGTTAAGGTAACTAGACGAAGGGAAGTTGAGTTGGAACGTGATTAATTTAACGAGTAGTCATATTCTAATTTATTATTCTAATTTAAATTAAATCTTATTAATGGAATTTTAAAGGACTAAATTATTTCAAGGTAAATAGGGATGTCATTATTATTCACCCACATTAACGCGACATTTAAACATGATATTGGGGTACTTAGTTAATTAAATTGAAAATAAACTATGTTGTACCCCATCAACGAAATAATTAACTTATTGAACCATCTAGACAATTATACCTTTTTAATGTGGACATTTAATTATGACTAAAATGAGTAAACTAGTTGAGAGGTGTTGACGTAGGTCATGATTCCCCTCGACCCCAAATTGATTTCTGACTTATATCTTTAGGAAATTAATGATTCCTTCAAAGACATAAACAAGGTTAGAAATTCAGTAAACACTTGAACATTTGTAACTCCATCTTTTGTTAGTTATTCTAGGTAATATGAAATAAAAAATAAAAAATTCATTTGTTTTTGCCCTTAATTTTGGGCAGGACATATCCAACCAAACCTTCTTGGAGAAATAACCAAGCAGAAAGAACAAAACTCTAAGTCACTAATAGTAAGCGAGTACCAAGCAACACCACTGAGTAGAACACCACCGAGCTTAGTCATTGAGTTGACCAACCACTGATCAATAGGAAACTGAGCAACCAAGTACTCAATCAAGGACTCCTTTAAGCTACCAAACTCCAAAAGCAAACATATTTTTGTTTGATACAGGATTGCCAAGAATCCTAGGATGCTCTTGCATCACTAAATTACCAACTTGGTCTAATAGATTTTTAGATTCATCAATTGTAGCGTCAGGAATAATCTCCTCAAAAATCTCCTTCATATCTTCTAATATGTCTTCCTTCTTCTTCTTTGCCAACAACTTCTCTTGTTCAGCCTTTTGAGCTACTAACTCATCATATATGGCCAATTCTTTAGGATTCATTACATTTGGGTCACCCTTCAATATTATAATAGGCTTTCTCAAATCAATAATGTGCTTCCTTTTCTTGGTCTTGTTCTTTTCAATCAACTTACTCTCGCCAGTAGAGTGTTTAGAATGTGATGCCTTAGTTGCATTTGGTGACTTGATATGTGTACCAGATATGCTTTCTTCTACTTTGACTTCTTCTAGTGGTTTCTCTTCTTCTTTCTCTCTATCCTTCTATTTCTCTTCATTCTTCTCCTCAAGATGTGATTCTTGTTGCATTTCTCTTTGAGTCTCTTGTGTCTTTTGTACATTCTGAACATTCATTGTGTCAATAGGTGGTATATTTTTTTCTGACCATCTGTGTCGATTGGGGGTTCCAACTCGGTGTTATTTTCTTGTTCGATCTTGGTGGCTTTATTTTCATCAACATTCTCCTTATCTATGTCTATAGGTGGTTCGTTTACTGTGTCTGGTGTGTCTTGTACAACCCTAATAATAATATTCTTCTCAATTGTATAACTTTGCACTTGCGGCATGATTGCATCTTTTCTTATTAAAGGTGCATTATCAACATCCATGCACTCGGTATGCTACACTTGTGCATCCATGAAATATTCATCCTTTAACAAATATTTTGTAGGATGTACCTCCTCTAATGCATCCTTAATAATAATTTCTCCATTATCTGTAGTTAGATCAATTGGATCTACTTTGTTTTTTCTTTCCTTTACCTTATCAACAATGGTTGCTCCTTGATTCTTTTCTGCTTCTTGATACTCGGTATCATCCAATTGAAATATATCTTTACATTTTTCATATGTTTCCTTTTCTAGAGATTGTATATCTCCATTCATTATTCTTAGGTATCTTCCCTTGACTAGAAATTTATTTGAATACAGATGGTGCAAGGTCAGGAGTAGTATGTACAAGTGACCTTTCTCTAATTTCCTTCTCTACATTGATGACATACTTGCATCTCGCATCAATCTTATTGTATAGTCACTCTGGTAACTTGTCTGTAAGTTCAATGGGTGTTAATCTGTATCTTAGAAATTTTACCACAATGGCTTATTCAATCTTCTTATCATCTACTTCATTCCTTTTCTCATATTTGGCTTGTCTGAAGTCTCCAAATCTTCCTGATTTTGTTAATCATTCCAGAAAATCATCAAGACTTTGTGGAACATGTGAAAGGTCTATAACTGGTGTAGACTTGATTGCCTCATCAGACTCTATTTCACTTTCATCTCCAAGTAATAATCTTCTTCTAGTAATCGTTGGTTATTTCCTTCCTCTAGATCTTACATAGGTCTTTCCTCTTAGTTGTTTTACCTGTGCAACTTTCTTTTCTCTTGGTTGTACTAAGGATCTAGTGTACCTTCTAGTACCTCTTTTCCTTGGTGAGGATAGTAGCGTGGATTTCTTGTCAACTTCAACAATAGCTTTTTTCATTTTCTATGTCCTTAACCAATGTATCATCAACTCCTAGAGTTTTTGATAAATCATCAATCATCTTGCATGTTTTCTTGATTGCCTTAAGTATCACTATACCTTTCTTGATTTTATCTTTCACTTCTTCATAAGTGTCATACCTCTTTCCTTTAGGATCAATTGGTTTATCTAGTAATGCTTTTATCTATTGTGAACTAATATCAATGTCCATTTCATATCACATCGGTTGAATCCATTCAACTTTAGGCTCAACAACCTTGATAATACAAACATCATTATCTACCTCAAAACATATATTATCCTTATATTTAGCAATTAGTTGAGGTGGAACTCTATATCTCTTATGCATCCTTGCTTGAAATTTCAAAAATTAATTAGACATAATTGCTTCAAAGTTGTCTCCTAGACTGTGTATACATTCATTTATTTGATAGATGACCAGCTTATCAGTTTTCCACACTATATCTCCAATAGAGGGAAATGAATTTGATAGTAAAATAAAATACATACCAACAATGAACCAAATTTCAAAGTTTTTTTGATTAAGGAAAATAGGTTTTGACGGGTTCCTGAAACCCTACAGAGATATATAAAAAAACCTAGAGCATATAAGCATTAAGTAACACCCAAAATGAAATAGGCAGTCTAAACAAAATAGTCCCGGTGAAAACAGAAAGCCGGGGACTAAAACCCAAAAAGACCAGGAACATAAAACCAGGGGTGTAAATTAGGCAATGTCTCTGAGAATCTTCACAGTCTGTATCTCTAGCTCGGTCATTCTACCCGCAGCTTCTTTAAGGTCAGCCAACTCTTTTTCAGGTTCCTAGTTTTCCATCTTCTTGGTGGCCTCTCTTGTCCTCTTCTTATTTCCCTCTTCTGGTAGCTTCTCCTTGTCACTATTCAGAGGCTGATCCTCCTTATTCCCTCTTTGTTCTTCAAATTTTTCAATGATCACCTTAATGTTATCATTTAAAGCCTTTAGTATATTGTATCTTTGCTCAGCAATTTTAACCATTGAGCCTTCAATGCTTTTGACTCTTTGCTTTAGCTCGTTCACTCTACTATCCAACTCCTTGTCCTCTGTAATGTTCTTGTTATTGCTAATTATGTTATCTTTCTCCATCCTATCCATTATTTTTCTCAGCTCATAGATTTCATATTAGGTCCATTTCATGGTTCTGTAGCTATCAATGGCACTATTTTTTGCATTGTTCAGCACATCCATTTGAGGATCCTCCCTCGCATTGTTGCTAAAAATCACCAGAGTAGGATCAATTAACTCTTCCATCTAGATTCTGCCCTTCTTGTTTTCCTTAACCAAATTCCTAACCATTTCTCTCTTTATCCCCATTTTAGCAGAGACCGTGTCAAAATTCCTCCAAACAACTTTCTTGTTTTTGCTAGTAATGCTGCAAGTGCAATTATCTTCCCCATACTCTGCATACCCTTGACTCTAATTATCCTCCTCATTCCCCCTCCCCTGACTATCCTCTTTCTCAAATCTCTCCTCTTGTGTTTTTCCTGACTGTCCTTCCTCTCCTCCTGGGTTTCCTCCTTAATTTGATTCCCTCTTTTGAATCTCGTTACCCTCTTCCCCAAGCATGCCTCCTCATTCTGATCCGACAGTTTGATTGTTATCTCCCTCTTAATATCTATCTTCCCCTGCTTCCCGCCTTGTTTTGTTTTTCCCTCTTCTCCAGAGCTCTCATTCCCCATTTCCATCCCATCCTCATTTTTTTTTGTACTCCCTGTCTGAGGAGATCTCAATGTGTTTTTTTAAAGCCTCCATTTTGACTCTTTTCTTCCCCTTCTTCGTCTGAAGAGGCTCTTCCTCCTCAGTCTCCAAGTGCATATCTCGGCTGTCCTTGGTATCTAAGGGGACATAATCCTCCCCTGAACCCTCCTCAGAATTACCCTCCTCCATACAATTGATTTCCTTCCCCATAGCACAAGCTTTAAAGTACTCATAAATTAACAGTAATAAGCCCTCATGGAAAGCCGGGTTGCTAATATGTTTCTCCTTATAGTCATTAATGTTTTCATTGATGGATGAATAAAGGAAGAAAGGGATGGATATCTTTTCCCCATACTTGAAATGGTTGAGAAGAACAAAGTGGTGACTGCTGATGTGGTCGAATCTCGTATCCAGAGAGATGAATTTGATAATTATCCGCAACATGAATCTCCACAGAGGCTTGATTGAGCTCGGCTGGTAGAAAGTGCCCTTCTCCGCAAGAGCTCTCTTTTCCACCGCATTTTTAACAAAATCCGTAAAAGCTTGGCTGGAAATCTTTCTATCCCTATAAAATTTCTTCCCAATGATGGGAATGCCAGTCACAGCCGACACAATTTCTTTCGTCACCATGAAATTCACCCCATCAATTTTCACTTGCCCTTCATTCTAGCTATTTACCATCATCTTCGTAACCGAGGGCTTCCACCCATGAAGATGCTCAATGAAGGTAGTCACTTCACCCTTTTTCAAAATCTCCCAAACCTTGGATCTACAGCACCATTTTTCTATTTCCTTCTCCGGTTATCTCCTGTGTCTTTCTCCCACCATTTAACAAAAAATTCTCTGCTTCCTCTATATCTGGTATACTTCCCACTATAAACCCTCTATTTCCAAGTGATATTGGGTTGATGTTTTGAGAGACTTCTTTTTTCCTCGTGAATTCTATAATTAATTTTATGCCTCCAAGTGTGCCGACGAGGCCTTAAAATGATAATCCCTTTGCCTCTCTCATACTTGTACATCATACGGGGATTCTTCCCCCATTAGTCATAACTCTTCATAATTATCATTTAATAAATCTGAGTCTACCCAGAACCTGATCACTTTCAATGATACTTAAGATTTTCAGTGGTAAATTATAGCCATCCTTCCACTTTTTCACTCCCTCACTCTTGACTCCCATATTTTCCAGCCTGTCTGCCACCTAGTTGGCTTCCCAGTATTCATGTGCCACATGGACCTGATCAAATGTTTTGAGAATTTGTCTGCACTCCCCAATTATGTTCTCAATAGTCCATGCAGGCACATTCTTTTCATTTAAGCAATCTATGGTGTTCTTTGAATCCCCTTCTAACCACAAATTCTTGATCCCCATTTCTTGGGCAAGCCTTAAGGTGTGGTGTACCACACTCGCCTTAGAATTATTGTTAGTTTGTGACCCCAAGGGTGCAAAAATAGAAATAATGCCTTTGCCATGTGAGTTCCTTATGATTCCTCCCACACCAGTCATGCTAGGGTTTCCCTTTGTTTCCCCATCAAAATTAGCTTTGAACCACCCTTCCGGTGGTAAAGACCATCTATAATCCAGCCTTTTATTGGTGTTATTGGGCCCAATTTTGTGAAGTGGGCTGATGCCTTTGCTATTAGTATAGTTTTCCATAAGGGCATTTGAAATTTTGTGGGCAACATACTTAGCAGGGGTAGCCTTTTCCCTAAAGATCCTATTGTTTTGCTCCTTCCACAGTCCCCAGCAAATGTGTGGCATTGCCCAAGGCCAAAGATGATGACCTCTCAACCCCTGATTCCACTGGTCAAAGAGCTCAAGAGTAGTATTGGGGAAACACCAGGATGTCTCAAAAAAAGATAGGAAATGATGCCATATTTTCTTTGTGAATTCACAATGGATAAAAAAGTGGTCCACATTTTCACTTTGATTTTTTCATAGGATGCATCTATTAGGAATGTGCTAACCCCTCTTTATTAGGTTATCCACAGCCAAAATGTAATTTTGGAGCATTCTCCAAAAAAAGATGTTGATCTTTGGGATAATACCAGGAAACCAGGCCTTGGCCCAAATGGGGATAGTACCAATTTGTTGCATGGTTTCATATCCCGAAGCCACCGTGTAGATACCATCAGTAGTTTCCCCCCAAACCA
>MU224358.1:2930579-2955359 GCA_018584345.1 Thuja plicata
CACCTCGGTAAGGTTCACCCATTCATTGTTAATTCTATAGTCACTAACTCTGCTGCCATATCTTTCAATGCAATGTTCAGCCCATCTATTATAAGGCTCCAAGTTCCATAAAGGGCCCTGTCTGAGCCAATCATCATGCCAAAAGCTGACATCCTTAATTTTGCTTTTGTGGTTGCTATGCCTTTAGTCCTTAGAATGTCATTCCATATGTGGGAGCCCCTCGGGTCCATATCTCTACTGATGAACTATTTGAAGGTTATGTTTGTTGCATATTTGTCCTTCATAATATCCCTCCATTCCCCTATTGAGTTGAAGATTCTCCAAATCTGCTTGGCTTGCAAAGCTTTGTTGAACTGCTTCAAATTCTCGATACCTAGCCCTCCATGTTTTTTTGGCTTGCATATAGTATCCCAAGCCACAAGTGGGTATTTCTTGTTTCCATCTTTGTCAGCCCATAAGAACTTTCTCTAAATAGATTCCATAGAGTCTTCCACCTTAGCAGGTATAGAGAAGAGGCTTAGAGCATAAGTAGGGAGGTTCTAAAGAGTAGATTGTATCAGTGTCACTTTTCTTTCCTGACTTAGGGTGATGCCCTTCCAGCCTGCCAATTTTCTATTGAATCTATCAATAAGGCCTCCCTAGAAGGACTCAGGGGGTTTGGTTCTGAGTAGAAGACCTAAATAGGAAGCAGGAAAGGAACCAAAACCACAACCCAGAATGCCTGCCATTTTCCTCCGTCTATCCATGGGAGTATTAATGAATAACACCGAGCTCTTATTCCAGTTAATAAGCTAGCCCGAAGCATTTGAGTAGGAATTAAGGATTTTCTTAACATTTCTAGCTTCTTTAACTGAAGAATCACCACCCAGAATAGTATCATCCACAAATTTCTGGTGGGTAAAAGTTAAAGGGCATGAAGAAGGATTTAGCCCACTGATTAGACCCCTTCTCCTATAATAATGGATAAGCCTTCCCAAGCACTCCGCCAAAATGATGAAGAGGATCGGGGAAAGAGGATCCCCTTGCCTAAGACCCCTAGAAGATTTGAAGAAGTCTAAAGGAGAGTCATTCACCAAAATTGCAAAAGAAGGGGTGAAGATCAAGTGGGAGATAATCTTTATTACCTTGTCATTGAAGGAAAAAGCCCCCAAAATGTTACTCAGGAAGATCCAATCAACCCTTTCATACGCCTTGGAAAGGTCCAGTTTAAGCAGGAATCCTTCCCATTTTCCCTCCTCCAAAGAGTGAATCACCTCCTGCACTGCCATGATAGAGTCCAAAATTTGTCTACCAGGGGCAAAGCCTATTTGTTGGGGGGAAATTAAAACTGGGAGGATTTTAAGTAGTCTGATAGTTAAGAATTTGGAGATAATCTTGTAAAAATATTTACACAAACTAATGGACCTAAAGATTTCAAAAGAATCCGCACCTAGAATTTTTGGGATGAGGACAAGAAAAGTGGCATTAATCTCTTTAAGAAGGCTCTTGGCATTAAAAAATTCCCAGATAGCTTTAACAATGTCATCTTTGATAACCTCCCAGTACATCTGGAAAAAGAAAGAAGGGAAACCATTTGGGCCAGGGGCTTTTTCTGCAGGTAAATAAAAAATAGCTTTATGGATTTCTGCCTGATCTAGGATCACCAACATATCCTTATTCTGGCTTTCCGTGATCACCTTAGGAATAGTTTGAAGAATTACCTCCTGGTCATCCTCTTTGAGGTTATGCTCTTTTGAAAGAAATTGTGAGAAGTACCTAATGGCCTCATTTGCAATCTCCTTGTCTTCCTCCAAAGTTAAATTGCCCTTCTTAATGGAACTGATTCTATTAGCCATCCTATGTTTCATAGTGAATAGGTGAAAGAAGTGAGAGTTTTTTTTGCCCTCTTTCAACCACACCGATCTTGACCTTTGCCTCCAGAATATTTCCTCTTTTCTTACAATGTTGTGAAGGTCAGCCAGAATGGATTTTTCAGCACTAATTCTATCAACATCATAACCATGGTTTTGGATCTCTTCTTGAATCTCTGCAAGCTCTGACTTTATCCTATTTTTAGTCTAAAAAATATTGCCAAAGTCTCATTTGTTCCATTTTCTAATATCTATTTTAATATTCTTAAGCTTCTTAGCCACCCTGTACATTTTCGTACCATCCACATCTATGCTCCACCACTCCTTTATATTATTAAAGAGGTTGGGGTGGGTAGTCCACATCCTCTCAAATCTGAAGGAGAAAGCCTTTTTCTTATTGTGATTCACTAGGTTGAGAGAGATAGGAGAGTGGTCAGAACTGAATCTCGCCATGGAAGATAGGTGGCATTGATACTGTTACATCCATTCCATAAATATGAAGGCTCTGTCAAGGTGTACCTGAATGCACTCCAAGCCAGCTCTCCTATTTGACCAAGTGAAATTACCCCCACCTAATTCCACATCTATGAGAGCCAGATCGTTGATCAAGCTGGCTAGTTGTTGCCTACTCTCCAGGTTAGGTGGCAGACCTCCAAATTTCTTAGATTCTAGAAGAGGAGTGTTGAAATCCCCCATGATAATGGCTTTTGGTTCCATAATTTTTGCAAAAAGAGTTCTCAGCTGGTCCCAAAAAACTCGCCTATAATTCTTTGTGTTTGGAGCATAAATGTTCATAATTGCCCATCCCTCCTGGTCTATTGGGTTATTGAATTGAATAAGTAAGATGTTGCCTTCATCCCAAATGATATGAGCATTGAGGTTTTCCTTCCATAACACTAGTAAGCCTCTAGAGACTCCCTCTGATTTGGTAGCAGTAGTCTTTAGACCTTTACCAAAGGAAATTCCTTCTACTCTTTCTTTTTTCATTTTCGTATCTTGTATCAAAAAAATGTCTAGTCTATGATCCGTTATCATATTCCTAATTATTTATTGTTTGTGGACTCCATTTAGCCCATAAATGTTCCATGATATGACCTTCATGATTTCTTATAAGATTCCTGGATGGTCCTCTGGTACCCATCCACAATATTTATTTTTGCTTCTTTCTTTCTGATTTGGTTCATACTCTTCCTTCCTGGTGTGTTGGACTTGGTCCCTGTGTTTGCTTTGGCCCTGCTTCTTTTTGCTGCAGGAGAGGCCGGAGATGGGTCCCTGTTATTTTTATTTTTCACTATTATTCATGGTCCTATATTCAAATCTTTAGATGCATCTTTGTAGCTATCAAATAGGGCTTCCATTCTTGAGATTTGACCAGGAGTGGTAGAAGATACCATTTCCAAGAATTGGCTAATCTTCCCTGGAGAAATATAATTGCTTCTACTAAAATTTTACTCTTGGGAGAGGGTTGGGCCCTGTCCCCTCATGTGCTTCCCATCATCCTATGAGTTTGGAACAAAGGAGAGATCAGTGTTGACCTCACCTATGATCTCCCCCTCTTTTGGGTTCTCCCAACCTCCTTTGTCTCCAAACCCATTTTCCTCCGCTGGACGTGTTGGGCTCACCAAGTCCCCTTCCCTCTCCCTACCTTTTCCTGGCTGAGCTAGGGTCTATCCCTTACCCTCCCCCTCCATTGGTATGGACCCTTCAGACTCTAGATGATCTAGCTGAAGTTCCAGGCTATCAGTTGTCAACTCCCCTTATGGATTCTACTTTTTTGATACAAGATTCATTTCATTTGGGAGTTTCTCTTTCCAAACCTTCTTGGTGTAGATGAGATCCTTGTTCAAAGGTTGAATCTTTGGCCTTTTTCCTTGCTTGATTTTCTCCTTTCGACCTTTATCCTTCTCAATGACTATTGGGTACCATTTGGCTTTATGTCCAACTTTTTTACAGTGGAAGCAAGCAAAGGGGACACTTTCATACTCTATCTGTTGCACTCATTTTCCCAATTTGGATTGGAAAAAAATAACCTCTGGTATGTCTTGGCCTACTTAAACTCCAATGCATATCCTCACATAAGTGAGTCTTTTCTTCACCGTCATAACTGGGTCAATAGATAGCAGCTCCCCGAAGGATCAAGTGATGCCCTCAAAAACATCCTTATGCCAATATTCCAAGGGAAACTTGGGTAATCTTTCCCATACTGGTGCTTGGGTTAGGAAATCCTTGTTGAGATCCAGGTTAGAGGTCCATTTTTGTAGAATGAGGGTGGATCCACCCACTGACCAGTTCCCTGCACAAAGAATCTTGGACTGATCTTCTTGACAGGAGAACTCAAAAGAAATAAAGCCTTTTTCCATTGTCGAAACCATGACCTGACCTTTGTGATCCCATTTATTTCTAACAAAGGTTCTTACTATATCAATATTGGGTCTGGATCCTATGAACTTTCCCACTAGAGTAGCGGCCATACTCAAAATATTATGATCAATAAGCTCAGAAGGCAGTTCTAAAGCATAGATCTCCATCTCTTTATTAGAGACATCCTTAATAGTTGGGAAAGGAGAATTAGCAGAGGGTTTGACTCCAAAAAGGTTTGTCCAATGCCCCAGTGGGGCACTTTCAGTGCCAGAATCTCTTGTTTCTGGAGTAGAGCCCTTTGTTTCTCCTAGATTCGGCTGTAGTATCTATGGGACCCCTTCATCTGTCAAATCCTTAGTTCCCTAGTCCTTCCCCTGATCCTAGCATGTGCCCTGATCATTCTATCCCATTCCAGTAGTTTTCCTTCCTAGATACAAATTCAAAATTTTGCCTCCAGACACTACTCCTTGTTTTCCCATCGTAATATCAAATTTACAAGGATGCATGACCTTTCAACTTTTTCCAAATTTTAAAGTGTTGGTCTTCACCTTTCTGATTGTATTCATGTTGTCATCTATTTTCTTCAACAAAACTTCACAAAGATCTATCTGAAGTCCTTTTCCACTACTCTACATGGTACACTATCCACTTGGGACGATTGAAACACTTGGTAAGATATGATATTTCATGCATACCTTAACTTGGGATCCTCCATAGTAGATATCCTCATTCCTCTGCCATCCCATTGTGCCTTGGTTAGCTCGGTGAGCTTACCCTTGTCGATTTTCTTTATGGCCTTGGGTCTGTCTCCAATAGGAAATCTAGTGATGATGTGCAAGACATCCTTCGTTATCTTTATAGGTTCATCTAACCACATAAACTAGTCATGTACTCGGCTGAGTACCATCCTTACCCATTCGTGCTTCAATACCCTCGATAAATATATTACAGGAGTTAAACCTTTTGTTTCCGGATGTGTATGTGCACCTTAACTTTTCCATTTATACAAAGCTTGTTGAATGAAGCCTCAATATCTTCTTCACACAAGTCTTCGATCTTGCAATGAATAAATGTGATGACATCTTCAATCAAAATAACTCATGGGGGATTGAAGATAGTGCTCTCATCATATCTATTTTAGTGGCTTTTTATAGGGGCAATTTGTACTTAGGGTTCACTAGTTTGACATTCTTTACTAATACTAGTTTTTGCATCCTTGGTGCCATGACTACCTTCAAATGTATCATTTGAACAAACTAGGGCGCACTTGATAATATACAACTTCACTAATGTAGCTCAATATTTAACAATCATCACACAAATTTCTCACAATGCTCTTATAAAGATTCAGAAATACCTTAAAATTGCTTGATCGCTCGAAAAAATAATTGCTTCTACAATATGCTCAAATGCTCTTCGAAAGTGTTAGGTTCAAATGAATAACAAACTGGCCTATTTATAGCTTTCCTACAATTAGGGTTTCTAGTAGCTTTAATTATTTTCATTAAATGTGCTTACCGAGTCCCTTATACCTTTATACCAACAATATAGTTACTTTGCTTAACCGAGTAAAAAAATAACTATATTTTATGATGTTCAAAAAAAATTTCACGGCTTATCCAAATGCATCCTTTTATGTTGATATGGATCTTAACTCTAATTCTTAGGAACTAAAGTAAGATTCATGATAAGCATGAAGTTCCTAAATACCTCTCACCATTTAGGTGGAGCTCGGTGCACCTGACTCAATAGAGATGGTGTTGTCTATGGTTCCAAATAATGTTCCATCTTCCTAAGTCTCTCCTCCAGGTTTTTTTCATTTGTTCTTTGATTTCTTCAATAGTAGGTGGTGCATTCCTTATAGATTTACCTTTGGTTGGTGCATCTCCTTAGTATCTACAACTCCTTCATAGGTGTCCTACCTTATGATAGTGGAAACATGCCATGCCAAGGCTCCTCCATGATCTTCTATCATTTCATACATGCATCAACATGCAATTCGCAGCAATGTGTCCATATCTTCCACAAGATAAACTTGAAATCCTTGTATTATAGTCCCATGGTATAGATGTAACATCTCAGTTAGTATTTGCATTCTCTTGATTAGGCATCCACTTATCATTTCTTTTCTTTGTTCTGTACTCTTCATTCTTGTGACCATACTTATTGCAATTCTTGTGGTAACCATCAAACTTAGGTTTCCTTGTGTTGCTAGTAAAGTTGGTTTTGCACTCTAAAGATTGATGTCCATACCTATTACATCTAAAGAAATAACCATCAAATTTAGGTGTACTTGGTACTTTACCTTTTCTACTTCTGCAAACATTAGTTGTGTGTCCATGTTTACCATAATAATTGCAACTTGGATTCTTTACTTTCGGTGGGGGTACAATACCTTGATCTTTCGGTGGATTAGATGATTCTCCTTTCTCAATAGTGTTGTTCTCATTGAATCCAATTCCTATTCTGTCACTCGGTTTCTTCTGATTCTTAAATTGCTTGTCCAATAATTTCAATGCTTCTTCATTTCTTTTTAGTACTTCATTTTCATCCTTCTCATCTTTTAGTCTTTTGTCCAGTGTTTCAATCTTATCTTTCATTGCTTGGTTCTCAAAATCCTTTTGTGTACAGTCTGGATTTGCATTTAGAAGTTGTTCGGTCATATCATAGTGAACTTGGGTTATCCTTATGATCTCATTATCTTTCTTATTTAATCTGATTTCAACTTTTCTTTTTCATCTTCTGCCATTCTCTTTTCATCATCATCTGTCCTTTTTCCTTCAATCAATTATGTGATTCTTATGCTATTCACTTTAAAATATTTCTTCATTAAAGCCAACAGATTGGTAAATTAAACATTCTTTTCCAATATTTCTCTTATAGCTGATTCAGATTCATCAGTCAAGCTTCCTTCAGATGTTGTCTCAAGTGTATCAACTTGATCTTGTGTGACCTTCAGCTCATCATATAATTTCTTTCTTATCCTGAGAGACTTCTCAAGTTTCTTTCTCAGATCAGTGATTAACTCTTGTGCACTCTCCAACTCAAATTCAATACTATCAATCCTTTTAGATTGCCTATAAATTTCCGTGACTACGATCTTTAACTCTCAGGTGGTCAAACCTTTAACTCAAGAGTACAAGCTTTAATACCAATTGTTGGAATAACTAATAAATTTGGGACTGAGAGGGGAGGGTTGAATCAGTACCACTAAAAAATTATGACTATTATTATTGATCAACCATATACTGATGCATACTGATTACCAAGTTCATAAATTTGAAATGAAAGCAATGTAAAGCTTATTAAACCATAACATTAAAATATTAAACAATAGAACTCATGACACTATGATTTTGGTAACACAAAAGGCCTTGGTTAGAGGATAAAACTATCATGGGGATGACACCCACAAACTTCACTAATTGTAGTATAAAGGGTTCTTGATTAAATCTTACAAAGTTTATCTATTTCTGATAGCTTACCCAGTTAGGAGTATAAAATACTTGTTAGGTCTACTTGGTTAAAGGATTTTTACAATCTCTACTCTTAGAGATGTACCCTATTAAAGGATTTACAAAATATAAGACTGGTCAAGATCTACCCATTATTGGGATTTAAAGCTCTCAATACAATAGTATCAAATAACTTAACAATGTCTGTAATAAGTGCATCAAATGTAAATCTTGATCAGAATCTATGTGCTCTGATGTGTTACCTCAATCTCAAACTCTAACATTGCTCTGTTCTTGTCTGCTATAATTGAATCTCTGCTTGGTGTTTCTCTTCTCTGTTCTTCAAGTCAATAACTCCTTCAATAAATCCTTTTAATTTTTTCAGCAACAACAATAGCTTCAACACTATATTTTCAACTTTCTAGTTCATCCAATATATAGATGAGTTTATGCCTCTTAATCTTATACATTAGGTAAGCTATGAATTTATCTAGACCGTTAGATCTTCTTTTCTGCTCGGTGACCATGTCAGTTTTACCTCGAAACTTTTTTTCTTGGAAATAAAAAACTTTCATTTTCTGCTTGATCTATTCCTTAGATCTTAACTCTAAATTATCTCAATAGTTGATCTTGTAACAAACTATTCTACATGCTTGAAGAATCTTAATTAATGCTCTGATAATCCATTAAATTGTATCTGGTCACATTTTCAATGAATTATTTAACTTGGTTGAGTAACTCCTCTCTCTCTTGGTTAAATGATCTTCAATAATCAGTGACTATCAGCTCGGTGTACTACACATGTGCTTGGTGTAGTGTGTCACTCAGTAACTGTAGGTGCTAAGTACACTATTCTTAACTCATTTACTTTACTGAATGCACTTAACTTGGTTGACTTGATCAACTATCTCGGTGTGCATTGCCGACTAGCCTAACACTTGACTATCTCTTTTCACTGATTGATTCTTCTTGAATCCATGACTTTGACTTAAACTAATGACAACAAAATATCTTTTAGAGATAACACATGCAGGACACCACTGAGTTGGGATAGGATCAAGGGTAGTGTTTTCATTGGACCAAAGTTAGTCAGAGATATAGAGTAGTAGGTGACTCTGATTAGGAAGTGTCTTAGAGAGGCTCGGGATAGGAAGAAGAAGTATGTAGATGTGAAGAGGATAGATTGATCTTAAATGGTTGGAGGCATAGTTTCTCAAGAGTGCAGTCACATAAGATTATAATCTATTTTCAAAAGGGATCTAAGATTGCACCTCATTTTTGTCGACCTTTTGAGATCCTAGAGAGGATAGGACCAGTTGCTTATCATCTAGCCTTGTCACCTAGCTTGTCATGCATCCATGATGTGTTTAATGTTTTAGTTTTAAGGAAGTACATATATGATGAGTCTCATGTTATAGATTTGGATGCCTTGCAGGTGGAGTTGGATAGATAGCTAGCTTTGGATCCCATTCACATACTAGCTTGACAAACACTGGCCCTTCAAGGCAGAGCGTTGGACCAGGTTAGGGTCTAATGGGATTGTTATGACAAAGTTACAACCTCATGAGAGGATACAATACAAAAGAGATCTTAGTACCAATAAAATATAGGGTAGAGGGTTAGAATTGTGGGAAGTGAGATTACTATCCTTTCATACCCTTCATATGGGACCGAAGGGTCATATAAAAAGAGGAAGAGCATCTTTTAAAATGTTTACCTTTAATAGTAACCCAACCATCTTCCATTCTAGTAGCCTCATCGTGCCAGCTCACACCAACACCTAGCAAAGGATAACAATCATCCAATGACACTCTTGGCCCAGGGATAGCATTAGCCCTGACCAACCTTCTAGTAGGAGTATTCTCATCTAAATTAGAGTGATTAGATACCAAAAAACTAGTTGATTCAGTCAACCCAATGAAAAAAGGCCCATCAGCCACCATTAAAGAATGAGAAAGATCAGCCCCAGTAGGCATAGATCCACTCGTGGACCCACCAGCAAGATCCACCAGTGGAGAAAGAGTAGGATCAACACCAGCAAAAACAACACCAACAACCTCCAAAGGCCTAGCAGGGCCAGCAAGAGGCTGAATAGGATTATCCTTCATCCCACGAATAGATGAACTTTTCCTAACTGAGTAATTTTTTTTGGAAGCACCCTTCCACCATGTAGGAGGTGATTTCATTTTCTTGAATTCCGATCTACATTGAGAAGAGATGTGACCAGTTTTAAATCATTTATGACATTTGAAGGGAATACCATCTTAGTCAAGCTATTGGATCTCAGATCCTAAAGTTGATTCATTTTTTATTTCATCAGGAAGACCCCGCAAAGAGTCAAGATCAACTAAAATGCGAGCAATAGTAGAATGGTAAATATTGTAGGAATCAAGAGGCAGCATAAAAAATTCCCCCAAAGCCTCGCCCACTTCCTCAAGGACAGAGTGATGCCAAAGATGAAGAGGGAGGTTAGGGATTCTAACCCATATAGGGACCTTGCTAAAGACATTTTTTGAAGGATTAAAATCCAGGTGCCAAGGTTTTTGAATAAGCATAAATTTGTCACCCTCCCAACTTCAAAAATGATCACATAGGATCTTGGTTCTATCCTCAACTATATCAAAATTAGCAGTGAAAAACCCCTTTTCTAGAGGAAAGATATGAATGGTACCTAAAATCAATGGTTCCCACTTGCGAGTAATCTATTCATGAAATAGGGGAGGCTAGGCCAGAATCCCCAAAATTGACAACTCAGACCATGAGATTTAAAAATCTCAGTGCTATTCTCCAAATCCCCTTTAGCCTCAGAAGAAAGTGTAACTGATAGAGAACCACACACAGGAACTGGTGTAACCCTAGATTCTTTCCCATCCATCGAAGGCTTGGATATAATATTTGCAAAAAGACTCCCTCGGACCCTTTGAGATGATAGGAGAGGAACCAGAAGCATGAACAGAAGGAGAGCCGGCCAGTAAAACCCTATCCTCTACCACATCAAGCATTGATGCCTCTACAACCACAAAAGGGGAAGGGCGAAGAGCTCTAGAAAAAGATGGCGCCAAGATGTCAACTCATGCTAGAGAGGCAACCACAATAGGGAAAAAAGAAAATTCAGCCCCTACAGGACTCTTCGCAGAGGAGGATGTGGTAGAAGAGGTCGCTACATTATGCAACCATGTAGAGTGTGACTTCATCACTTGGCCTTAACAAATAGAAAAGTAAATGCATTTGTTACATCAAATTAGTGTTTTGTAGTTTATTGATGCATTCGAGTGAATTTTACCTTGATGTGTGTATATTTGGTAGCACTTTGATTATGTTTTCAGTACGTTTATGTGATACTTTATGATAGTTAATTCAGATGACACCTATGATGAGGTTTATGATTTCATGATGGAGTGTGATGGATATATTCAATGTTATTTTGATGCAAAATTCATTCAGTAATTCATGTTTATGCATATTGGGATCAAATGTAGATGTTGTTGTAAGTTATGATGAGTCATTGGAAAATACAAGTGCTAGTTAATATGTACTTAATTGATGGTGTTTATCTTGCTATGTTTTATATGGTGATTTCTTGGACTACTAATGTTTGTATTGAGTGTGCAAGAGATTGACCATTGTTCTTAAAATGGGGAATCAAGAATGGATCTATGTTAATTCAGTGAAACTAAGGTTTTGTCTAATAGAGAAACATGAACCTCGTTGTCATGTATTTTATTTATAAATGTAATGTTGCATGGTTTTGTTTAAATATTAAATTATAATTGTGTGATTATTCATGCCATGTGTGTTTATTATGTAGTGTCACTTGACACATGTGTGTAAGATGTGTTGGCATGACTTGTCATTATAACTAGGATAAGTATGACACCAACTAGAGGGTTAACCTATAGAGTTCCCATGCTTACCCCAGGGTTAGGAAACCTTTAAGTGGGTCAAAGTTAGTTGAAACTAGAAGGTTACCTTCAGGTGAGGTTTTGGAGGGTCAAATAAGTTTCTAGAGGGTAGTTAGGGTTAAATTTAACTACCCCAGTTGGTACCCTAGGGGTTAGGGGTCAAATTTAAGTCATTATGAGGCTCATAGCTCATTTATGACAACTCCAAGATATCCCAAAAGGAAAGTGGCGAAAATTAGAGTTTTTTAAACTTGGGAAAGCCATTTCTCATCCCATTTTTAATCATCAACCTCATTTATGACGGGGGTGGAAGTTGGCAGAAGTTATTTTCTCAAGCCACTCCCCCATTTATGACTGGAAGATAGTTGTTGAGTAGGAAGCCTTTTTAGAGGATTTTTGGTAAAGGATTTAGTTTTTCACCCACTCTCTACTCTTAGAGACTTCTAAGTTTGGGAAAGGATTTTTGAGAGAAGAAAAAATGTAAAGTGGAAAATCTCTTCTCAAACTTGTTTATTTTCCTTAAGCATTGGATCTTAGGTTTGTGTTCATACCTTATATATTTTCTTAGTGTAAATTGCAATAGTTTTGTTGTTTTCAATTTATGTTTTTCATTTGTGTTGTGATTTTGTTAAGCAAGTCTTCAAGGAACACTCACCCTTGGGAGGGCAGAGTAACCTTGAGAGGTGAAAGGTTAGTGATAGCCCTAGTAGTGTAGGGTCTCCCATGTGTGGAGGGATAAACATGGATGTTTTGGTTTTCATGATGTCAAGATTTGCCTAAGGGAATTTGTGGGTCAAAAGGAGTATTTTTTTTGGCTTGAAACCATATTTTTTATTTGAGGAGTAAGGAGGATGGAAGCAATTTTGAGCCCATGTGTGACATTTGTTTCTTGACAGTTTGTTGGCTTCTCCTCCTGCATATTTGGTCCACTTTCACCCAAATTTAATGGGTCTTTTGGGGACCTTTTGTTTAACCTCGGAATGGGTGTTTTTCCCCTTGTGGTTTCTTGTTCAGTGTTTGTTGCAGAAATGGGTTGTTTGGTTCTTGTTCATTCTTGTCTCACAAAGCTTGGGGTGGCCTTGTAAAGGCCTAGGTTGGGAGGTGAGCCTCCATGGTCAACCTATTTTCTTATGTAGGTTTTAGCTTTGGATCTTAAGGAAGGCTTTTAATGAAATTATGTTGGAAACACCATCTGGTGGTCTTATGTTCTAGGCCACGTGGCTAGATTTTCTTCCAATCCCATGATGTTAAAATTGGGGCTTTGTAATTTGAATGTAAATGAATATTGTAAATTTGTATTGGAATAAATTTCTACGTGAATGGTAAAGGAAAATATCTCCTATTCTTGCACTAATGATGTTGTTAAAATCATAATTCATGTTATGTTATGAAAGTTATTTTTGTATTTAAGTGAAAAGGAAAATATGGATAATCATTTTATAGCATAGCTCTTAAAAGAAAATTATGAGCTTATTTCAGATTGTATTAAAATATAGAGAAACTAAATAATTATCTTTATTTTAAAGTTGGAATATCTAGTTGCTTAAATAACATATTCTTGTTATAAAAAAAAGAGACTAAATCATTTTTTTCCCTCTTGATTAAATATATATTCATATTTTATATCACCCACATAAGTTAAATAATTATTTATTTAAACATGTGTGTATAGAATATAAATATAAATATATATATGTTTGTTAAAAAGGAAAATAATGGTACTTTAGATATATATAATAATATATATATATTTATTATTATTATTATTATTATTATTATTATTATTATATATATATATATATGAAATTTAGAAAAATTAAAATATTTAAATAATGGTAGCATATAGTTATATATAATTATAAATATATAAAAATTAGTGCAGACTTCACTTTTTTTTATAAAGAAGTTAACAAAAAAAGTAATTAATTAATTAAATTAAAATTAGGTTTTAGGGGGGGCAAGGTTGTTCCACCCCCGTGCTTTTTTGTAAGGGGCGACGCCCACTGTGAAGCTTCACAGTGGGTAACGTCGTGAACGGTGCCCCACTGTGAAGCCGCACAGTGTGTGAGAGGTGCGTGGGGTAGCCTCCCCGTCTCCCTAATCTGTGTCGCTCCGCACTTAAGAAAACCACCCCTCCTACTTCACAAACCCTCGCCCAGCCTCTTCCACCATTTTGAAACCCACGCGGGGGGTTTAAAATAAAAATGCTCCCTCCCATTCGAACCCTGTGAAAAAAATATTTCGCATACCTACAAAAACAAAAACAAAGAATAAAACACAGAGGAGAATGAAATTATTTTTAAAAAAAAAGGTATGTAAAATTAGTTTTTATAAAGATTTGAATCCATAAGGAATCTTAAGGTTAGATCTTTAGATTATAATATTAATTTATTATAATATCTATTTTGAAAATGGATTCCAAGGATTATTAAATTTAGTTCATAGTTGCCAATGTTGACTTGGATATTTTATTTGGAAATTAATATTACTTTAAATAGGATATTAATTTAACTTTAAATATAACTTATATTTTAATGGGTTATTAAAGTTAATTTTAATATTTCTCATTTGAGATTTATTTTTATCAATTCACTAATAAAACTATTAATTTAGAGATAATAAAATAGTAGATTTAAATTGACCATTTGAGGAGATTATAATAACAATATTATATTTAGTAGTTAATTAATGACATTAAACTTTATTATCAAATATTAATGTTAAAGTCATTTTTAATAAAGATGTTATTAAAGTTTAAAAGGGATCAACATTTAAGTATTGAAATGCAAATGAATATTTCAATATTATTTAATTCTATTAGTTATCTAAATTTTAGGTAGATATTAATTAACATTAATTATCTTTGATTTCGATAAGAATGATTTATTAAGTTGATAGAATGGATAAACTTAATAAATAGATTATCTTATATCGACTTTATTATTGTTATTTTTAAATTAGCAATTTTATGAGATTATATTATTAATGCTTTCATATTAAAGTGAATATTTAAAAGCAATTAACTAAGTGAGGATATTGTTAATTCACTTATTAATGACTCTTTTATAAACCTAGTTCGTGTTAGTAATAACTGAGAGGGGGGGGTGAATCAGTGGCCTCAAAAATTTTTCCTTTAAACTTCAATCCACCAATTAATACACCTTAGATTATTAAGTCCCTACAAGATGTATTCCTTTGAAATACTTGAAATAAATAATTGTCTGTCAATTTACCTTGTCTGTCCTTCTCCTTGATAACCGATAAGCAGTAAAACTTATATACTGATGATCAGTAAATATGCAGAGTATACCAATCAATCCAGAAATGCATATGTGAAATGTAAAACAATAAAGTAATAAACCATACACACATAACAAAACGATTTTAATGTGGAAACCCTGTTAAGGGAAAAACCACTAGGACCGGTACCCCAAATTTTCACTCTTCTGAAGTGAGCCCTATTAGGAGCCAACCCTGTTAAAGGATACAAACACACTGTTAAGTGCGACCTTGTTAGAAAATTTTTATACATAGATTTTCACTAAGTATTTGGCATCTATGCTACCATCCTTGAATCAGCCTCTATACTGTCAATAGGCTTTATGCTAATCTTACTACCATCCTTGAATCAGCCTCCTTCTTAGACTGTCAATAGCCTTTAGGTAAGACCGATGCTACTATCATGAGTCAACCTTCTGGTAATCTATTAGGATATACCTTGAAATTACAAAAGACTGTTAAGTCCTGCTCTGTTAAGAGACTTAATGCTTCAATGGTTAAATTGAAACACAATGACCTGTTTCTAATGAAACTTTGAATTGCAAATATTCAGATCTATTTATGTACAATACCTTTCTGATCAATGTATCAATTCCATTCCTTTGTATTTCATTCTTTCTGCTCTCTAATGTTGTGCTTCACTATGTGTCAGTGTCTTTAGCTCTCCCTTAGCTTGATTGATCAAGACTGCATGAAGTTTAACCTTCATCAGTTTCTCTTCAGCATCTTCTTTCAATTCACTCCCTCATGTATCTGATTGCTTACGGAAATGAATTATGCTTGTCTCTTATATAGACATGATATTCCTTAATTCTTGGTTCTTGATTCTTGATTGTTGGCGTGAAAAACAATCTAGCCAAATTGATTTACGGCTTTAACTCTTGATTTATCTCATAGTTATCTTCTTGCCAACTGTACAAATCATCTTTAAATCACTTACTTAACTGTGGTCAAATAAAATAAATAAAACAACCAGTTAAGTCTATCCTTAAGCTTTGCCAGCTAGATATTTTGTCATTTTCTGATCTCTCTGTTCTATCAGTCAATTCTGCAGTTCGTCACCGGTGACAACTGCTAGTTTCGTTGGTGCAACTTCAGTTAGCTTCAGGATCTCCGTTTGTCAGGCATCATTGGATCTTTCTCATCGGGCAACACTATTTTCAGCTCGTCGGGCATCCTATGATTTTTCTTCATCAGGCAACACTGTCTTCTTCTCATCGGGCATCACTGTGACTTTATCTGTCTTTATCGATGGTGTGCACTTCGCCAGTGTGGTCTGTTACTTAGTGAATACTTGAATTTTATGCATTGCTGAAAGCATAACCTCTGTTCCATTGATTCTATGAAGTCTTTGGCATTATGTATATGACCATACAGATGATATCAAGTTGACATCAATGACAATACAAACCATTAACTAATTTAATGTCTTGCATCATCTTCAACTTAACATTATCAAACATTCAATCAATTACATGTCATCAGTTCAAACCTAATCAATTGGGATTTAATAAAAGTCCAAATGTATAATTGTGTAGTGGATTAATATTAGTCAAACTTAGTCAAACTGTTTGTCCACTAAAAACATTTATGTTACATAAACAGGTTTGTGACTTTAAACCTAGAGGGAGGTTGACCAAGTCAATGTTGGTCATGATGCCCCTTGAACCTATTCAAGGTTCTGTTGAGATAAATGTGAACTGCAACTATATCTGTTAGAATAACTGAGAGGGGGGGTGAATCACTGGCCTCAAAAAATTTCCAATAATTAATTCAAAAACTTATTACCATAATTATAAGCCTCTAGTTATCTTTAGTCCTACAAGATGAATGCCTTCAAATAATCTTATCAAATAACTACTGCTCCGAGTTCACTGTCAAACCTTATTCTTACTGTTTACCGAATAGCAGTCTTTTATTTACTGAAATGCAGTAAATAACTTAGTGTATACTGATCAATCCAAATTAGTTATGTGTAGTGCAAAACATTAAATTAATGACTCATAAACATATTGACACATGGATTTTTAACGTGGAAACCTTGTTAAGGGAAAAACCACTTGGGACCGGTAATCCAAAATTTTCACTCTTCTGACATGAGCTCGATGAAGATCTATTCACATATACAACTTAAAATTGTAGATTTTTAGATCTATTTTAAGCTTATAATACCTTACTAATCAATGTATATTTTTAATACCTTTTCTCCACTTCTTTCTGATATGTGATGTTGTGTTTCTCTATTGCTTGGTGTCTACAAAATTAGCTTTGTTCTTCAGCTTGATTTATCAGGTCTGATTGAATTGTTTCACTAGTTTCTCTCCAGCATCCTCTTCTCTCTTTTCACCCCCTAATTCACAATGAATTAGCTTGTCTTTTTATAGACATGATTCACTGTTTCTAGGTATCAATCTTTGTTTTTCTTGGTGTGATCCACAATTCTAGGCTTTCTTGATTTAAAGTATTACATCATTTTTATCTCGTAGGTTTCTCCTTGACAACTGGAATAAAAAAAATTTAAGTCTTCCTCTTATCTCTAGCTTTTAACTCGCCAATGAAAACAATATTAACAACCAGTTAACTCCTTTAGCTCTTTCCAGCTAAGTCTTTTTCATTTCTGAACTTCAGTTATTTTTGATGTTTAACTCTTTGTTAGCTTCGGTTAATACTTCAGTTCTCCTCGGGCATCTCCATTGGGGTTGTCTATCCATCAGGGTTATCTGTCTATCAGGCATCACTGTGAAGATCTTCTCATCGACAATGCTTGATATTCTACTTGTGGGTAATTCTTGTTAGGTTTCTTTCTGAGGTATAACTATGACTTTCTCCTCAGGGTTCCTTATCCATCGAGGTGCACTGCCCATCGGTGTCTGTAGTCACTTAGTGAATACTGATCTTCTATGCTTTACTGAAAGCATAACCTTTATCTTTTCAATTTTATGAATTCTTTGACACTTTGTATATAACCAATTAGATTATATCAAGTTGACATTAATTACAATACAATACATTAACAGATTTAATGTCTTGCATTAACTTTCGGTAGCTTGGTGATCATCAACTTAACATCTTCAAACATTAATTAGTTACAGTTCATCAATCTCTCCCTTTGACATTGATGGCAACACACTACATTATCACACTATATTATTACTAATACAATATGAAATATATCAGTTGCAGTTCATCAATCTACCAATCTTATTGTTCTATAACCAATAAAAATGTCTGGCTCTTGGTAAGCTCTTATAGCTTAGATTTGTTTCTTGCAGAGTGCTTTCTTCAATCTCTAATCCCTTCACTCGATAGATGTAGAAATCTTTTGATTCTTTGATGTTGTATCTTCCTTAGACTTTTCCTCCCCTTGATCATCTCTTTTTCATTTGACAACAATAAGTCATCTCTCCCTCATGATACTTCTCTCTCTTTAGATATTCTCTCTCTTAGGATGATTCTGATGGATATTTCATATGGATAATGGATATACTCTCTTCATCTCTCCCTTTGAGGTTTCATCTCTCCCTATAAGGTTTCATCTCTCCCTTTGACAACATTGCCAATGACACCTTTTCATCCTTTCCATAATATATTCCTTGAATTTCCATATCCATCATTAGTGAATTACTTTGGTGTTCAATGTAGATATGTACCTTTCTATGTACTCATATATCATTGTAGTCCATCTCTTTTCTTGCATCAACATGAATGATCTTTTGATTGTATATAGGCTGATGCAACCTCCTATTGAGATTACTGACCAATAGACAAGGGTTGGACCCCTAGTCTGTTTCTCAGGCACTCAAATGTATCTTTAGGCAATGGCTTTATAAATATGTCAGCTAGTTGTGCTTTTGATTGAATATATTCTAGTATCACCTCTTTCTCTTGAACTTGTTCTCTTAAGTAATGATACTTGATAGCAATATGCTTAGTTTTAGCATGTAGGACTAGATTTTTAGAAACATTTATTGCACTGGTGTTGTCAAAATATATAATCACTGGTTCAATAATTTTCATATTTATACCTTCCAGTAATTGTTTGATCCATGCAATACTAGAGAAGTTTGCAGAAGCAACCACATATTCTTCTTCTATAGTAGATTGTGATATGCATCCTTACTTCTTACTTATCCACGTGACAAGTCTGTCACCCATTAAGAATGCTCCTCTAGTTTTTTCTCTTTTGGTCATCTAAGTTTCCAGCCCAATCAGCATCGGTATAGACTTGAAGCTTAAATTTGCCTTCTCTTTTATACCAAAAGCCATAGTCCTCGATGTTCTTTATATATCTCATAATTCTCTTGACAACAGTCATGTGTGATTCTTTTGGATTAGTAGAGATTCTTGCAACTATTCCAACTGCATGTGCTACATCTGGTCTAGTATAATAACATACATTAGTTTGCCAATCATTGATCTATACAAGGTTTGATTTACCTCTTTTGATTTGTCTTCTTTTGTCATCTTTCATCCAGTATCTATAGGTGTTCCAACTGGTTTGGAATCTTCCATTTTGAATATCTTCAACACTTCCTTGATGTATTTGGATTGTGTGATATATATGCTTGCATCCTGTGGAAGAATCTGTAGACCAAGAAAGAATTTGATCTCCCCAAACATTGACATCTCAAACTCTTTTCTTATTTCATTAGCAAAGGATTTGCATAACATATCATTACCTCCAAATATGATATCATCAACAAATATTTCATCATTCATAATATTACCATCAGTATCTTCTTCTAAATACAGATTTCTATTTTTACTTGTTCTTACAAATTCAATTCTTATGAGATAGGAGTGAAGTCTTTCATACCAGGCTCTAGGTGCTTGTTTCAATCCATACAAGGCTTTGTGTAGTCTACAAACCATGTTTCTCTTGTCTGGATCAACAAACCCTTCAGGTTTTTCAATGTATACCTCTTCTTCTAGTATTCCATTTAGGAATGTAGATTTGACATCCCTCTGATATACCTTGAATCCTTTGAATCCAATGTAAGCAAGTAAAATTATTACTCCTTCTAGTCTAGAAAAGGGTGCAAAGGTTTCACAATAGTCAACACCTTCTTCTTGTGCATATCTCTTGCATACTAACTTTTCTTTGTTTCTTGTGACTTCTCCATTCTCATTCAGCTTGTTTCTGAATATCCATTTGGTACTGATGACATTATTGTCATCTGGTCTTGGTACTAATGTCCATGTTTTCTTATTTTCATTCTGTTCTATTTCTTCATTCATAGAATTGGCCCATTCTTAATTTTCAAGTGCAGTATTAACAGATTTAGGCTCAAAATCACAAATTAAACATCTAGTGTTCAGTGACTTACTTCTTGTTCTCATTCTAGCCTTCTTATCTCTTATGATCTAGTTTTGTGGATGATGTCTTTTGACATACTTGGAAAGTATCAGTTTAGCTCTTTGTTCATCATTTTGATCATCATATTGACCTTCATTCGTATTTCCATCATTAGGAACATTATTTTCCTATTTTTTCATATTTGCATCCTGATGCTGGGGTGCAATGTTATGTTTCTCGGGAGTGATACACTATTTCTCAGGCATAGTGTCACGTTCTTTAGTGTAAACAAACCTGTTGTAGTCTTCTGGTTCTTTTCTACTTTCCTTATCATTTTTCTCTACATATTCATCTATTTTCACATTTTCACTTTCAATGATTTTGTTAGAGGACTTGTTAAGAAATTTATAATCCTTTCTGTTGGTAGAATACCCTAGAAATATACCTTCATAACTTTTGGAGTCAAGCTTTCCATTTCTATCACCTTTCAAGATATAACATTGACTACCAAAAATTCTTAAGTAACATACATTCGGTGTGTGTCCATACCATAGTTCATAGGGTATCTTCTTGGTGTCTTTCTTCAATTGTACTTTGTTCAATGCATAGACAGCAATACTGAAAGCTTCCCTCCCAAATTTTTGAGTGATTATTTTCTCTATCATCAGTGTTCTTTCACAATCAACAACTGATTTGTTTCTCCTTTCATCAATCTCATTTTTCTATGTTGTTCTTGGTGCAGAAACCTATCCTTTAATTCCACACTCATTGCAATAGTTAGTGAATTCATCATAAACAAATTATCCTCTTCTATCTAATCTTAAGCATTTCAATTTCTTACCACTTTTTTTTTCTACCATTGCTTTATACCATTTAAAAATATTTAATGCTTACAATTTTTCTTGTAAGAACATAATTGTCATCATTCTAGAATAATCATCAACAAAGAGAATGAAATATCTATCACCATAGTAACTCTTTATTCTCATGGGTCCACATAGATCAGTATGGACTAATTCTAGAATAGCATTAGATGTATGGGTTTTTCTCTTGAAACTAGACTTTGTCATCTTACCTTTTTGAAAATTCTTACACATGATATGCTTGGGATTTGACATGCTTGGTAAGCCTCTTACATTCCTTTTATTGCTTATCTTTATCATGTTGTCAAAATTCACATGACATAATCTTTTATGCCACAACCATATGTCTTCATTTCTAGCCATTAAACAAGTGGTGTTCTCATCATCAAGATGGAATAGATTACCTTTTGTCTATTCACCAGTTCTGATCAACCTTCCTGATTCATTGAAGATCTTTGCCTTCTTATTCTCAAATGCTACTTAGTGACCTATGTTATTTAGCTATGAAACACTCAATAGATTATAGTTAAGTCCTTTCACCCAGTATGAATTTTCACATTTGATCAGGTTATTCAACAATATGGTTCCTTTACCTTCAACTGGACAGGGTGAGTCATTACCCATTCTTATTGATCCACCATTATAGTACTCAAAACTTTAAAAAAAAATTTTATCACCGGTCATGTGGTGAGTGCAGCTACTATTTATAATCCAGACATCATTCTTTCTAACCTTAGATATGAGTACAATCTCTACATACCTATCTTCTTCGTCTGAATCATCCTTCATGGCCACAAATACCATCTCTGTTAGTAATAACTGAGAGGGGGGGTGAATCAGTGGGCTCAATTTATATCCAATTTAAACTTTAATCCACCAATCAATACTTCTCAAATTATTAAGTCCCGACAAGATGCATGCCTTTGAATTACTTTAAACAAATAATTGTCTGTCGGTTTACCTTGTCTGTCCTTATTCTCCTTGATAACTGATAAGTAGTAAATTGTATTTACTGATACTCAGTAAATATGCAGAGTATACCAGTCAATCCTTAAATACATATGCAGAATGTAAAACACTAAAGTAATAAACCATACACATATAATACAAGGATTTTAATGTGGAAACCCTGTTAAGGGAAAAACCACTGGGACTGGTACCCCAAATTTTCACTCTTCTGAAGTGAGCCCTGTTAGGAGCCAACCCTGTTAAAGGTTAAAAACAAACTGTTAAGTGTGACCTTGTTAGAGGATTTTCAATACATAGGTTGTCACTAAGTATCTGGCATCTACACTACCATCCTTGAATCAGTCTCATGACTGTCAATAGGCTTTATGCAAATCTTACTACCATCCTTGAATCAGCCTCCTTCTTAGACTGTCAATAGGCTTTAGGTAAGACCGGTGCTACTATCATGAGTCAACCTTCTTGTAATCTGTTAGGATATACCTCAATTACAAAATACTGTTAAGTCCTTCGCTGTTAAGAGACTTATTGCTTCAATGATTAAACTGAAACAAAAATGACCTATTTCTAATGCAACTGAATTACAAATTTTTAGATCTATTTACTTACAATATCTTTCTGATCAATGCAACACTACAATTCCTTTGTACTTAACTCTTTCTGCTTTGTGATGCTATGCTTCTCTGTTCGTCGATGTCTGCAAAATTCTTTAGCTCTCCCTCAGCTTGATTGATCAAGACTGTATGAATTTAATCCTTCATCAATTTCTCTTCATCATCTTCTATCAGTTCACTCCCCCGTGTATCTGATTGCTATCGACCATGCTAGAATGAATTATCTTTGTCTCTTAAATAGACATGATTTTCCTTAATTCTAGGTTCTTGATTCTTGGCGTGAAAAATAATCCAGTCAAATTGATTTATGGCTTTAACTCCTGATTTATCTCGTAGTTATCTTCTTGCCAATTGTACAAATCACTTACTTAACTATGGTCGAATAAAAAAAATAAAAAAACCAGTTAAGTCTATCCTTTAGCTCTACCAACTAGATATTTTGTCATTTTTTGATCTCTCTATTCCATCGGTCAATTTTGCAGTTCTTCACCGATGATAACTACCAGTTCTATCGATGTCACTTTAGTTAGCTTTGGGATCTCCGTCCATCGGGCATCATTGGATCTTGCTCGTCGGGCAACACTATTTTTAGCTCATTGGGCATCATGTGATTTTGCTTCTTCGGTGAACACTGTCTTCTGCTCGTCGAGCATCACTGTGACTTTTTCTATGTCTTTATTGATGGTGTGCAGTCCATTGGTGTAGTCTGTCACTTTAGTGAATACTAGACTTTTATGCATTACTAAAAGCATAACCTCTATTTCATTGATTCTCTGAATTCTTTGGCATGATCATATAGATGATATCAAGTTGACATCAATGACAATACAAACCATCAACTAATTTAATGTCTTGCATCATCTTCAACTTAATATAGTCAATCATTTAATTAGTTTGATGTCATCAATCTCTCCCTTTTGCATTGATGGCAACATGCTATATTATCACACTATACTATTGCTAATACAATTGTTGAGATTCATCAAATTACCAAACAGTTTGTTTTGCTAACTGATAAATTGTCTGACTGCCGGTAAGCTCTGTGTAAGCTTAGATTTGATTCTTGCAGCTTTTCTATTTCTTCTTCTGATGTGTTGTGACCTCTGTTGGTGTCAATTTTCTCTTTGACTGTTCTGCATCTTTGATGTCACTATCTTGTATTTGCAAATTTTATACAAATACTCTCCCTTTGGATATGATCTCTCCCTGTTTGAAGTAATCTGATAATGAATAGTTTATGATGATGATAATATGGAAACATTCTCTCCCTTTGACAATAATGCCAAGCAAATATTTTACAAATATCTGACATTTTGTCAACTAATTCCTTCTTTCCATAATATATTCTTTGAATTTCCCTTATCCATTATCAATATAACAATCTACTCTAGTGCGTGGTTTTGATATATACCTTGTTGTATATAGATGAATCATTAAATTTCAGCTTTTGCTTGCATCAATCATGATTGATATTCTAATAATATATGGTTGATGCAGCCTTCAGTCCTTTTACTGATTGTTAGATATGGGTTTGACCCATAGTCTCTTTCTTAGGTACTCAAATGTATCCTTGGGTAGTGGCTTGGTGAATATATTAGCCAATTGTTCTTTTGATTGCACATATTCAAGTATCACCTCTTTTTCTTGGACTTGTTCTCTCAAATAATGATACTTGATGGCAATGTGTTTATTCTTCACATGCATGACTGGATTCTTGAAAATATTTATTGCACTAGTGTTATCACAATAAATAACCACTGGTTCTTTGATCTTCATATGCATCCCTTCCAGCAACTGTTTGATCCATGTAATATTTGAGCAATTTGCAGCAGCATCAACATATTCTACTTCTGCAGTGGACTGAGAGATGCATCCTTGCTTCTTGCTAATCCATGTGACAAGTCTATCACCCATAAATAATGCTCCTCTAGTTGTGCTCTTCCGGTCATGAAGATTTCTAGCCCAATCAGCATCGATAAACACTTTCAATTCAAATTTTCCTTCTCTTCTATACCATAAGAAAAATTCCTCAGTATTCTTCAGATATCTTAGAATTCTTTTCACAACAGTTATATGTGATTCCCTGGGGTTAGCAAAAAATATAGCAACAATTCCTACTGCATGTGCAATATCTGGTCTAGTGTGTACAACATACATGAGTTTTCCTATCATGGATCTGTATAGAGTCTGATTT
>MU224358.1:2965757-2991534 GCA_018584345.1 Thuja plicata
CTATTTGTAAGCTTTTATACCAAGATTGTAATATAAAAGTTCAATGATAATGTAATCGTGTTTTAATTTATAAATTGAGATGGATTTGAGGAAACTATGTTATGTATGTCAATTTAACATTGTTGGACTAGTATTGATAGTTTTTTTTATGATTACCCTGTTAGCATGTGATGGCCATTGTAGGAGCATAATAGATAATTTGTTTTTAAAAGAAAAATATATGTTTTTTAAAAGAAGCTAAATTTAGCTTGATGGAAATTTTTGTTGTTCTTAGTATATTCTGGAAAAAAAAAAAATCTCAAAAATAATAATAAATTAAAAAATTGGATTTTAGAATTTTCCTTCCACCAAGTCGTGGAGATTAAAATATAGAGTATTATGGCCAAATAAAATTTTAAAATTTATGCTCCCTAATAGTCCCTGTTTTGACTTATACAGTCAAAAGTCACTAGTAAATTTAAATGATTCTGTATATTTTTTTTAATATATATATATATATATATATATATATATATATATATATTTATATATTTATATATGATATGCATATATATATATATATAACTATATATATAATATAAAATGTTGTGTTTTAAACTTTATGCATACTAAAAAAATCTTATTTAATATGGTAAGTTAAAATCGCGGTTTTGTCGAGCGCCGGATTTTAATGGTGATGCTGTGTATGTTTCGAGTTGGGGAGGGTCGAAACCCCTCCCCCAACCTCTGTTCATTGAGTGGGGGCTGCGCGGCTCGCGGGCCACCCACAATGGGGGCTCCGCCGGCCGGCGACGGCCGCCCTTCCACCTTCCCCTCCCCGCCTGTGCACTCGGCCCCGCGTGGTGGTGGTGGTGGTTGTGCCGCCAAGCGGTCACCACTGCTCCCTTCCGCCCCCTTCCACCCTCTGCAGATTTCTTCTGCCCGCCGCTGTTAAACCCGCCGCTTCCCTTCTTCCGCCGCCCTTGGTCAAACCCTTCAGCCCTCCCTTTTAATAATGTTTTTTTTATATATTTGTAGAATTCAGATCTTTAGGCTAGGAAATGATATAAATAATTTGTTTTGTTTAAAGTTTAATTTAGATTGTTTCAATATAATGTTATTTTAGTATTAGATTAGATTTTTTTTGTTTTTTTATATATTAGATTCTCTAAATTAGATTTATTTATTAGATATCTTTAATTAAGAGATTGTTTTATTTTAGATGGATATATTTTAGGTTTGGGTAGCTTTGTCAATGATTATGCATTTTAGTTTTTTCTTAAAATCTTTAAAGGGATAGTTTAGTTAGTTGAATTTTTTTTTTTATAATTGAAACTGTTAAGATTCAAATAGTTATTTATTGTTAATCCTTCTTAGATGAATTTAAAGGCTTGCAATATTTTTTAGGAGAGTTTAATTTAGTAATTAAATTTTGTATGGTTTTTTTTTTAAGTATTAAAAGAATGACTTTTTGGGGAAATTGATTTAATTATTTATATTGAGATATGATGCTTATTAAAGAATAGGTAATAAGCTTTTATCCGTTTAAATTTTAATCTTATCATTCTCGGTTAGTTTTCTAGCCTTTCTCGTCTCTTTGACAGTTTTCGTGCACGATTGACTTTTGGTCAACCATAGTCAAACCCTGTCCGTTGGTCTCAAGGTTCGAACCAAATGTTCCTCGTAGTCTTTGGAACCTTAGATTTCAGTTTCATGCCTTTCAGAGACGGTTGACTTTTGGGTCAACATGGGTTGACTTTTTGGTCAACTATCTCATTTTGCGTGACCATGACTTCCTCAGTGCATAGCAGACACCAATGACCCTCCTTCAGGTATTTCTAGGGATGTTTGACTTTTGGTCAACCCTAGTTGACTTTTAGTCAAATCGTCTCGATTTGCATGCGCGAGTCTTCCTTAGGGTCTAGTGAACCCTAGTTTGTTCCATTCATTCATTTCTGGGTTCAGTTGACTTTTGGTCAACTCTAGTTGAACTTTCGGTCAACTACCTCAATTTGCGTGCATATGTTACCCTTGTCGTTGTTTTAGTATCCTGTTTCTTGCATTATTTAAAATTTTTGTTCGTGTGTTTTTGCCCAACTTTTGGGCATGACAATATCCATAGCGGAATCATGATAGAGCGACGCATATCCAAATTACATCGTTGGCTTGCAGGTAACTTAAAAGGAGATCAATGGATGTGTTTTAAAGTTACAAAAGGGTTTGATCCTGGTCGTCGATGATGGATTCTGTGCCAAGAGTAGTCATTGTAATATATTATTTAATGTTTAAAATATTTCTTGGGGGATTTCAACTATGTAAACTTGTTGCAGACTTGCAGGGGAGTGGCTCGAGGTTCTTTTGTCCTTGGCTCGACATTGATGATGTATTTTAGTAGTGGAGGATAATTTTATGGTTCCAGATGCATTAATCAATACATGGTGGTGGAATGGGTCTCTTCTCTATGTTCTCTTTTTGAATTTCTCTACCCATTCTATTTCTTTTCTATCTTTATGATTGGTTGATTCTTGCGTCCTGGTGGTTGGTGCATCAGATCAAATCCTTTTGTTGATCTTTAGAAGAAAGATCGGTGAGTGAAAGGAAGGATTGTATTAACTTGAATTTTGTAGGACAAGTATTAGGTGAATGTTACTTCTAGGGTTTCCTTCTTCTACAAAAGGCCTTTTTTTCTCAGTATTTTGGGTTCCAATCTCTTTTGGTTCCAAGAGATATAGAAGATTGTATTAAACTGTATCAAGATAAGATAGAAAGTTTTTTTTGATCTTTTGCATATTATTGAAAGGTATATTTCCTAAATAAAATTGATATAGAAACTTGATTCATCCTACTTAATACAAGATTTCTCAGATTCAAGTCTCTCCTTTGCATTTCTCTTTTGAGTTGTGAGTTTTCTAACCCATTGCATAGAATTTGTTTATGCATATGTTGTTAATCTTTAGCTTTGATTTAGGATCAAATTAAAATGCTTTGGATATGATATAGGCTCATTTGATTCATCTACCTAAGGATATTGTAAGAAGTGTATGGTCTACACTACTTATGTTTATGGCTATGAGTCTTTGACAATAGGTTGGTTTCAATATTCAATATTTTCATTGAGGTATTACTCAATGGATGAGGCATTGTTCAAGAACTAGTACATTCTATTGTGATATATGTCTGATTGAGTTTGGTTATATTCTAAATTTTTTAAATAAAAACCATTTCCAAGTCCTTCCTATTTTGTGGTTGTTGGTTATATGTCCTACATGGTAATGGAGAGTCAATGAATGTGTGGTTAACATTTAGTACTTTCTTACTATTATCTATTTTTTAAATCCAGAGTTATTAGGAGTTCTGAAGAGTTGATTATCTATCTGGATTAGGTGTAATCTCCTTGGTTTTACAGAGCCAGAAGTACAGAGGGAAGGCTTGTCCCTATAGTTGGTCTAGTTACCTTAAGATATTCTATATTTGGAGATAACCACTCTAAAAATTAATCTAAGGTATATTGGAAGCTTTGTAAAGCATAAACATTTTAAAACACCAACAATTTTCTTTTAAATTTTTTGTTGGTGTGTTTTCCCCAACTTTTGGGCATGATAACTGAACACTTTTGATAGCATGGAAGAGATAGTGTCAAGTTTGATTGAGAAAATTGTGGCTATGAAGTATTTGCAAAAGATATAGGAAACAAACTTGACTTCGGCAAAGATTCATTTTAAGATAATTTTTGACAAGATCTAAGAAGGATTTTGTATACATATATTCAATTTTTTTCTAACTTTATTATTTTTTCCAAAGGGGGAGCATATGATGCATGGTTAAGTATATGTATGGGGGAGTATATGCATATCTGAAGAGTATGAGTATAGAGAGTCATAAGTTGATATTATGATTATAAGTATATATTGAAATTGGTATATATTTTCCTTCAATGCCAAAGGGTGAGATTGTTGGTATTACAGATTGCTGACTATTATGGTGTAGTGTTAAGGAGTCATATATATTTTTGCATTGATGTCAACAAAGTCTATACAATACAACTAAGTGAATACAAGTCATAATATACAACAAGTAAAGTGAAGGTATAATCGGTAAAGAAGGTATACTTAAATTTGGTTACGTACAAAAGAGCGGTAGATTGTTCAAAAAAAATTTTGGTGAAGGTCATGATGTATACATAATTATATGGAGAGATCATAGCTAAAGACTCAAAAATATCACATTACAGCATGGTTCCAACCACAATACATTTCATTGAGTAGAGATAAATTTTTGAGAGACAAACACTAAGACAAGTAGAACTTTTATGTTCTTGATTAACCAGTCAGTTGATCATAGAACGGTGAGTAATAAAGTGTATGTGATCATGTTTAATGATGTGATGACATGGAATAAAGTTTATACATCTAATGTATTTTTATTTATGCATTTACACAATATATGGTAAAACCTTTTTCACATCGAGATTATCAATTGGACACATGGTGTTGTCGTGGGAAATCAATTCAAAGATAATTATCAAGTTGGTGAAAATTGTTTATTTAAGAAATTAGAGAGAGAGAGAGAGTTAAAATTTGTTGTTACAAGATTTTTTGTTGTTCTGATTAAGTAAAAACAGGTTTTACAAGGACCCGAAACCTTTACAAAGTATAAGAGTTCAGCAGGTTTTACAAAGTACAAGAGTTGTTGTTAAAGTTTTTGGGTGATTAGGGTTTTATGATTTCAAGTTGAAGTTGTGATCATAGATCAGAAAGTAGAGTATCGAGTACAGAGCATGAAGATATTATATCATCTGGTAAGAAAATTAGTGCTACACTCAGATCATTTATCTTCTTGCCTTCCCAATAGTTACAGCAGGTCAAATACCTTAACCGGGTGGACTCTAACAAGTTCTTATTTGTAAATCCTTTAACAAGGTGACTTATTTATTGAGGTTTGAAATCCTCTATCGAGATAGATCATAGCTGATCTTATGGTACTCCTAATAGTGTACTAGTCACTTTCAGAAAGGGTATTGTAGCTCTTAATAGGGGAAACTCATATACTATAGTTATTGGGCTTGTGGGTGTCATCCCCACTGTGGATTTTCCCCTCTTACAAGGGTTTCCACATGAAAATTATTTTGTTATGTGTGTGAAATTTATGGATGCTTGTTATTACTGTTTCATTCATATTTTCTTAAGATACTTACTTTATAGATTTGGAAAGCATTGCAGTAGTTATTTGGTTAAGTGGTTGAATTAATAAGATACATGTTTGTACTGATTCAACCTCCCCCCCCCCCTCTTAGTACCTATCATTCCCAACAGTGCCACATGGTGTAAACATGACAAAATAGTTTTGGCTGAAACTGGTCCAACCGAACCACTTCCAACCGAAACATAAAAAACTACATAAACTTGAAAAAAAAGTTAACCCACTCATTTACAAAGGTTTTCACATGAAAATTATTGTGTTATGTGTGTGAAATTTATGGATGCTTTTTATTAGTGTTTCATTCATATTTTCTTAAGATACTTACTTTATAGATCTGGAAAGCATTGCAGTAGTTATTCGGTTAAGTGGATGAATTAATAAGATATATGTTTGTACTGATTTAGCCTCCCCCCTCTTAGTACCTATCATCCCAACAGTACCACACGGTGTAAACATGGCAAAACATGTTTGGCTGAAATTGGTCCGACCAAGCCATTTACGACCGAAACATAAAAAAACTATATAAACTTGAAAAACGTTAAGCCGCTCATTTTCACTGTAGCAGCTTTCAAAAATCTCAGAGTGGAGAGGACCTATGATTTTCTTTGACCGAAAATGGTTAGTGGTTTTTTTTCAAAATTTAGTATTTTTAATGTAGTTTTAGGTGTTTTTATTAGTTTTAATACATTTTAATTAATTTTTTATGTTTTTATTAAAATTTAGTTAGTTGTTATTGTAAATTTTCAATTGTATTTAGAAAAATAGATATTTTTTCTATTAGTTTGTTTTCTTCACAAAAATATTAGAAAACCAAAAAAAACATAAAACATTACGAAACTACAAAAACCCAAAACCCAAAACTAAAGAAATCCAAAACTACAGAAATACAAAACTAAAACCTACAAAAACCCAAAACATTAGAAAACCAAAAAATCATAAAACATTAGAAAATGAAAATTGTATAAGATATAATTACACTATTATGATTCATTAGGGTTTGTAATGAACCATAAAATTAATCCAGGTAACCATAATTGAACCTAACCCTAATTGATACTTGGTATACCTAAACATAGTTAAAATATCTCTAATTGATCCTATATAAAGTAGAATCGATTTACCAAGACAAATTAATCCCTAACCCTAATTGAAACCCAATCTTTACCTCAACGCAAAATTTGTCATAAAAATCTATTCCTTACTCAATGGACTTATATAAACCTTCAATGGACCTATATAAACCTAAAATTAAAACCTTTATAAACCTAAAATTTCAACCTACATAAACTCATATGGATTACAATTATGAATACAAGAAATTTATCTAACTTAACATATCATATGTATCTTGAAACCCAATTCTAAACTCCAAATATTTATATATCAAGCCTTATTAAACCAAGTACAAAATGGAACCCTAACCAAAATCGATGCATAATCATAATCCTAATTAATCCCTAACCCTAATTTAAACCCAATCATTACCCCAACCCAAAATTTGTCATAAATATTTATTTGTAACTAATTCCTAATTTTAACCTTCATTGAACACTACAATTCTAGATTTTTATTTCTAATTAGGGGTCCTTTATGAGAAGGGTTCATTTAGTTAGTTTACATATTGAAAGCTAAATCCTAATGAACCTTTATGTTATCCCTCTTTGATCCCCAATTTATAACCTTATCAAAACCTAATGTTAAGCCTTAGTAAACCAAGTACAAAAAATAACCCTACCATAATTGATACATAACCATGTAATCTTAATTAATCCCTAATCCTAATTGAACCCTAATCGTTACCCTAGCTCAAAATTTATCATAAATAACTCAAATAACTATTCAGTTATAATTGTAACCTTCAATGAACATTATCCCTAATTCAACTATTGGTCTACTTATATATCCTAAATTTTTAATTTCATGAATTCATATAGCTTACAATTGTGACTTAATCCTTACCCTAACCCAAAATTTAAACATTGGATCTTTATCTTGTCCTAGCTCTAATTAAACCTATAGATCTAAATCTAAAATTGCAACCTATATATAAACTAAGGTAGTACTTGAGTGAGGGGATCTAAAGTTCTGATGTTAAGTAAGAGGATGTCTTAAGGGGATTTAAAGTTATGATGTCTTAAGGGGATGTCTTAAGGGGGCCTAAAATAAATAACGTGATATAATATGATACAAGAAATTTAAATAAATTGACATGTCATATATATTTCAAGAAACCATTGAAACCATTAAAATCAATGAACCATCAAAATAAAAGATTCTATATCCACCCTAAAGATAACCCTAGTGTCTAGTCATAATTAGTATCTAGATAATTTAAATTACCGCTAGATGCTTAGTTATTAGATGCATAATTTACATGATTAGTTAATTTCACATGACGTGTAAAATGTTTACAATACTATTTACTTGTAGATGACACACACTTTATGTCATTTTATTTGTTTAAAATTAAAATGATTACAACTTTCAACATAATTCCTACCTTTTAGACCTATAATGTCTTCTTATGTTTTATTAGGGTACATATATGCTTATCATTTTCTATCAAACATGTGTTGATAAATATGATCTTAACTTTATTTTATGGTTTATTGAAAATGTGTATAAATGTGGTTTGTGTAAAGATACATGTTAAATTTTAAATTATGTTAAACATAGTGTAAATTCATATTTTTATATATTTTTTAGGTGATGGCATCAGTCTCAAGAGCACAATGCAAAGATTCATCTGAGCCCAATGTACAGGGTGGTGGTAGTGAGAAGTCCTCATGTGCTAGATCTTCTAGATCTAGAGAGGATAGGGAGAAATTATTTGTTGATATAGTGGATAGATTGCAGCACTTTATAGTGCATCTTGATAGTACTATCCATAATTCCACTACCCTTCCCAATAGGGATAGGGTGAGTACCATTAGAGATGATTTGGTTCATATGATTGACATTTTTCAATCATATAACCCATATGATAGTATTAGTAATGATATATTCAATGCATCTATCTCTTGGAGTGTTACTGGTACTATGAAATATAGACATATTGACATTGATATTTGTACAAATATGGTGAAGACTATGTTTCCTCATTGTTAGGATGTACATCAGGTGAGAGGTTATATGAGTACTAGGTGTGAGGATCCACTTGTCGTACCCTTTATATATCCTATATGGTTGGCTACTCATCATAGGTGGCCCCAGAAGGATGAGTTGCCACTTTATTTATGCAAACATTTGTTTGCAAAATTTCATTTATAGTGTGATGTTGATTACACAAATCTCCCCTCCCATGTTGGGTAGGGGAAGGGTCTATTATTCGAGTCATATAGATGACCTGATGTTCCATAACTTGCTAATAAGTGGGCACTAATGGGTCCAAACCTTTTGGTAATGCCAAAACATTTTGAAATCACCACTACAAGAGAAAGTATACCAGATGACACCAAGAGGGATATATTTTATAGTATCATGAGCATTGTGATATAGGTTCAGGAGATGTCATCTGATCATGTGGGGAGATACATGTTTCATTCACATTCTACCATTTCTCCACTGGTACAAGTTGCATCTTCCAGTGATGATCCTTATTAGATGGCATACATACCTTCTCCTTTGGAGGTTGCAGCTTTGTCCAAGGTGGGCCCTTTGTGTCACATGGGAACATATTTATCTAGTGATCTACTTTGGGCATATGAGGTTATACAGATACTAATTGGGGTGCCTCTTAGTGAGGTTTCATCATATATCACCCGTATTCTTTATAGACCATCCACTGGATCAGATTATCAGGGTGCACAATAGAGACATGAAGATATTAAAACACCACCTCCAACCCCTCAGTAGGTGATAGTTGATGAGTGTGCACCTCCCCTTGTTTAAAAACAATTAGTTCCAACTCATTGAATTTTTACATACTTTCTTATGGATCCTCGCATTGATCCCTCCTTGGTGAGCTTACACAATTTAGAGCTGAGCGATATCGAAAGAGCATTACATGTTGCTACGGTATATTTATTTAAATTTTCACTTTAAAAAGTACATGTAAATGTATATATAACTTCCAATATAACTAATTTAAATTTTAATAAAATAATCCATGGTGTTATCAAGAGTATGGTTCATTATGGAGATTTAGAAACACCCGGTGATCCCATGCAACATGACACACGAGTATATTTAAATGTCTAGTTATTTTTTCTTAAATGAGTATTTAGTTTATTGTACACATACATAATTTTTATATGTAATTTTTAGGTCCCTCCATCTATCCACCCATCATCTGTGATTCCTAACATAGATGAATATGTTCAAGATGTTGGCTCGATCTGTTACATATAAATTTTAATAATTAAAAATGCATATATAGCAATTTTAATTAATTTTTACGACATGTATATGTGTTCAAATAAATATTTCTTTTAATACACATAGGGATTCAGACATTGTGGAGCAACATCAGACCATAGATCAGGACAGGGCCCTATTTGACCACATGTTATTTTAGATATTTCATCTGACACATGTTATTCTAGACATTTCATATAAATATCTCATAGACATGTTATTCTAGATAGTTCATAAACTATGTTCATTTTAGACATTAAATATACATGTCATTTTAGATATTTCATATACACATGAACTATGTTCATTTTAGCCATTTCATATATGTATGTTATATGTTCATGTTATTTCATATTTTAGAAATATTTTTATACATGTTATGTATGTTATGTTATGCCATGTACATGTTTGTGTTATGAATGTTCATGTGTTCATTAAATAGACTTATTTTATGCATGCTATGTATGTTCATGCAATATGTATATTTTCATACATGTAAACTTTAAAATGCAATTAATGTAACTAATTTATCATATGTATAATTTTCATACATGTAAGTTAAAATGTATTTAATCTAAATAATGTCATATTTACATATATTTTTCATACATGTAAGTTAAAATCAATTAATGTAACTAATGGACCATATGTATTTAATCTAACTAATGTCTTAAGGGGATCTCATGTAGGTAATCTAACTACTGTCTTAAGGGGATGCCATGTAAGTAACTTAACTAATGTCTTAAGTGGACATATATAAAATAATTTATAATTATATATTAAAACCATTGAACCATCAAAGCATACAAAAAAACATACATAAAAGCTATATCTATCTTAAGTGGAGGTCATAAATAATATAACTAATGTCTTAAGGGGAGGTCATGTAAGTAATCTAACTATTGTCTTAAGGGGAGGTCATAAGTAATCTAACTAATGTCTTAAGTGGAGGTCAAAGTATACATCAAAGCATACATCAAAGTATATATAGCTATATATTAAAACCATTGAACCATCGAAGAATACATAAAATCATACATCAAAGTATACATAGCTATATATTAAAACCATTGAACCATCAAAGCATACAAAACAACATACATAAAATCATACATCAAAGTATACATAGTTGTATATTTTTGTCTTAAGGAGAGGTCAAACTATAGATCAAAACATACATCAAAGTATACATAGCTATATATTAAAACCATTGAACCATCAAAGCATACATAACAACATGCATAAAAGAATACATTAAAGTATACATAGCTATATATTAAAACCATTAACCATTAAAGAATGTACATAATAACATACATAAAAGTTATATATTAAAACCATTGAACCATCAAATCATACATAAAAGCATACATAGTTATATATTAAAACCATTGAACCATCAAAGCATACATAACAACATACATAAAATCTATATATGTCTTAAGGGGAGGTCATAAGTAATCTAACTAATGTCTGAAGGGGAGGTCATGTAATTAATCTAACTAATGTCTTAAGGGGAGGTCAAAGTATACATTAACGTATACATAGCTATATATTAAAACCATTGAACCATCAAAGCATACATATCAACATACAAAAAAAATACATCAAAGTATAAATAGCTATATATTAAAACCATTGAACTATCAAAGAATGTACATAATAACATACATAAAATCTATATATTAAAACCATTGAACCATCAAATCATATATAAAAATATACATAAAAGCATACATCAAAGTATACATAGTTATATGTTAAAACCATTGAACCATGAAAGCATACATAACAACATACATAAAATCTATATATGTCTTAAGGGGAGGTCTTATGTAATCTAACTAATATCTTAAGGGAAGGTCATGTAACTAATCTAACTAATTTCTTCAGGGGAGGTCAAAGTATACATAAAAGAATACATCAAAGTATACATAGCTATATATTAAAACCATTGAGCCATCAAAGCATACATATCAACATACAAAAAAACATACATCAAAGTATAAATAGCTATGTATTAAAACCATTGAACTATCAAATAATAGATAACTGCTTACAAAAAAGATATATCTTTCTTAAGGGGGAGTCATGTAAGTAATCTAACTAATGTCTTAAGAGGAGGTCATCTAAGTAATATAACTACTAAGTTCATCTAACTAAAATCAAGGAGAATTAATCATAACACATATTCACTCATTTGCACATATCAAAACCAAAAATTTATGCATTTCACCATAGTATATCAGTTCTAATCATAAGTTCATAATTAATCCAATATGATAACAAAATAAGACACATATACATATATAGTTCATCACCATGCTAGTTAATTATCAAAATATGATAAGTTCTGAAGTCTAAGTTGTGAATTAAAGAGGTATTAATTTGATCCCATCACATCTCCAATTTCAAAGAGGCATGTGGTATCATAAATAAATTGCTAAAACCCTGATATGTTGAACATATAAAATTTTGATGCAACAACACCTGTCCCTTCCATAATAGTCATCTCACCATATGGAACACCTACCTTACACTTTCCAAAAGTAAGCTCCGCCAAAATGCCAACTACCAAAAAATAACTCTCTATGATTCTTCTACAATACTAGAAACCATCATAGTCATAAAAAAAATTATAATTACAACACAACAACCCATGACACTAGTTCCCTACTTTTAGGACTTCCAAGGTAGGTGTAAAATAAAATAAATATTTAAATTAGCACTTTTTGACTCTAAGGTTGAGATATCGTAATCCCAACATTCTCTCACTTGTCAATAGTCAAAACTCAATTATCTTCTCAAGGCACCAAAGCCCATAGAACCTACACACCATTTGAAATTATTAGTGCCCAATGGCTTTGTTAGTGCATCTATGACATTCACAAAAGTATCAACTTTTTTCCAATTTCACCTTTCCATCTTCCACCCTATCATGAAAAAATGAAACTGTACATCAATATGCTTTGTTTTGGCATGGAAAGTTAGATTCTTTTCTAAATAAATAACACTATATCTATCACAAAAAATAGTAATATGTCCTACCTCAAAACCAAATATTAGAACCTCATCTTTGAAGACAAGTGACCTCTTTACAAGCATGAGTAGCTACCATGTACTCTACTTCTATGTTAGAGGGTAAAGGCGGAGGACCGCCATCCAGGTGGTCTTCTTTTGCCTCATGAGATACCTATGTGGAAGTTGGACACCATTTCTATGGATTTATTGTTGGTTTTCCTATGTCATCTCGCCGCCATGATTCCATCATGGTGATAGTTGACAAGTTGACTAAAATGGATCACTTTTCACCCGTGCATACTACCTTCACCACACCAATAGTGGTACAAGTATTCTTGCAAGATATAGTAAGACTTCATGACATACCTTGTAAGGACATCTCAGATTGAGATTTTGTTTTCACTTCATCTTTTTGGAGAAAGTTATAGGCATCTATGGGCACTAGGCTCAATTTCAGTACAACCTATCACCCTGAGACAGATGGAAAAACTGAAAGGGTCAATCAGGTGTTACAAGACATGCTACACATGTATGTGATGGATCATCAGACCCGATGGGAGGAGTATCTACACCTAGTTTATTTATCCTATAAAAATGGGCATCATATGTCATTGGTTATGCCTTCTTACTAGGCCCTATATGGTAGACCATGTTGTTGGAATAACTACAGAAAGTTAGGACTGAGAGGGGTGGGGTTAATCAGTACCACTAAAAACTTTCTGACTATTGTTACTGATCAACCATATACTGCTGCATACTGGTTACCAAGTTCATAATTTTGAAATGAAAGAAATGTAAAGCTTATAAAACTATAACATCAAAATATTAAACAATAGAATGCATAACACCATGGTTTTGGTAATGTAGAAATCCCTGGTTAGTGGACAAAATGGTGGTGGAGATGACACCCACAACCTTCACTAATTGCAGTACAAAGGGTGCTCAGTTAGAGCTTACAAAGTTTAGGCTATTTCTGATAGCTTACCCAGTTAGGAGTATAAAAGACTTGTTAGGTCTACCTGGTTAAAGTTTTTTTACAATCTCTACTCTTAGAGATGTACCATGTTAAAGGATTTACAAAATATAAGATCGATTAAGATCTACCCAGTATTGGGATTTAAATCTCTCAATACAATAGTATCAAATAACTTAACAATGTCTATAATAAGTGCATCAAATGTAAATTTTGATCAGAATCTATGTGCTCTGAAGACTGATGTGTTACCTCAATCTCAAACTATAACACTACTCTGTTCTTCTATGTTGTAACTGAATCTCTACTCAGTGCTTCTCTGCTCTATTCTTTAACTCAATAACTCCTTCAATAAGTCCTTTAACTTTTTTAGAAACAACAACAATAGCTTCAACACTATATTTTCAACTTTCTATTTCATCCAATATATAGATGAGTTTATGCCTCTTAATCTTATGCATTAGGTATGGTGTGAATTTCTCTAGACTGTTAGATTTTCTTTCCTGCTCCGTAACCATGTCACTTTTACCTCGGTACTTGTTGTTTTTCTTGGAAATGACAAACTTTTATTTGTCGATTGATCTATGCCTTAGATCTTCACTCTGAATTATCTCAATAGTTGATCTTGTAAAAAACTATTCTATGTGCTTGTAGAATCTTGATTAATTCTCTGATAATCCATTAAATGTGATCTGATCACATTTTGAATCAATTGCTTAACTCAGTTGAGTAACTCCTCTCTCTTAGTTAAATAAAGTTCAATACTCGGTGACTATCAACTCGGTGTACTACACATGTGCTCGGTGTAGTGTGTCGCTCAGTAACTATAGGTTCTTGGTACACTTTTCTTGACTTGTTTACTTTACCAACTACACTTAACTTGGTTTACTTGACCGACTATCTCGGTGTGCATTGCCAACTAGCCTTATACTTGACTATCTCATTTCACCGATTGATTCTTCTTGACTCCATGACTTTGACTTAAACTAATGACAAGAAAATATCTTGTAGAGATAACACATGCAGGACACCACTGAGTTGGGATAGGATCAAGGGTAGTGTTTCCATTGGACCAAAGTTAGTTAGAGATATAAAGTAGCAGGTGACTTTGATTAGGTAGTGTCTCAGAGAGGCTCAGGATAGGCAAAAGAATTATGTAGATGCAAAGAGGATAGATCAAGCTTACATGGTTGGAAGCATAGTTTCTTGAGACTCCAGTCGCATAAGATTCCAATTCATTTTTGAAAGGTCTCTAAGATTGCACCTCATTTTTGTCGACTTTTTGAGATCCTAGAGAGCATAGGACCAGATGCTTATCATCTAGCCTTGCCACCTAGCTTGTCACGCATCCACAATGTATTTCATGTTTCATTTTTAAGGAAGTACATATATGATGAGTCTCATGTTATAGATTTGGATGCCTTGCAAGTTGAGTTGGACAGATAACTGGCTTTGGAGCCCATCCACATATTGTCTTGACAGACGTTGGCCCTTCAAGGTAGAGCACTGGACCAAGCTAGGGTTCAATGGGATTGTTATGACGAGGTTACAACCTCATGAGAGGATGTAGTACAAAAGATATCTTATTACCCACACCTTGTTGATTAAATCCAAGAGGATGTTCATGCCTAGAGGGGGAGGATGTGAGGCCTACCCCAACCCAACATTTCTCAACATTGATTTTATTGACTAGATTATTTTTTTGATGCTTTATTTTTTAGATACCTAGACTTATTAGACAATTGTTATTATTTAAGGATTTACTAGATCCTATGCTATGTTTATTCATTACTTTGATTATATTTTTTATTAAGGTAACAACAGGTTTTGAAGGGGCCTCAAAACCCTCTACACAAAAGGAACTTAAGATAAAGCAATAGAAGTTCCCATAACCCAATAGAACTGCCTAAATAGAAGGCCTAAGAAAAACACACAAACTGAAAAACTCAAAAGATACAACTCCCAAAACACAACAAAAGATAGAGCGGAGGGGTAGAATTATGGGAAGAGAGAGAACTATCCTTTCGTACCCTTCATATGGGACCGAAGGGTCATATCAAAATAGGAAGAGGACCTTTTAATATGTTTACCTTTAACAGTAACCCAACTATCTTTCATTCTAGTAGCGTCATCCTTCCAGCTCACACCAGCACCTAGCAAAGGAAAATAATCATCCAGTGACACTTTTGGCCTAGGGATAGCATTAGCCTCGATGACATTCTAGTAGGAGTATTCTTGTCTAAACTAGAGTGATCAGATACCAAAACACCAGTTGATTCAGTCAACCCAATGACCAAAGGCCCATCAGCCACCAGTAAATAATGAGCAAGATCAACCCCAACAGGAACAGATCCACTAGCAGACCCACCAGCAACATCAACTAGCATAGAAAGAGCAGGATCAACACCAGCAAAAACAACACCAGTAGAATCAAAAACCAGACCAGAAGCCTCCAAAGGCCCAACAGGGCCAGTAGGAGGCTGAACAGGATTATCCTTCATCCTAGGAATAGATGAACTTTTCCTAACTGAGTAATGTTTTTTGGAAGCACCCTTCCACCAAGTAGGAGGTGATTTCATTTTCTTGAAGTCCAAGCTACATTGAGAAGAGATGTGACCATTTTTAAATCATTTATGACATCTGAAGGGAATACCCTAGTAGTCAAGCTATTGGATCCAAGATCCTAAAGTTTATTCAATTTTGATTTCAGCTAGAAGACCCCACGAAGATTCAAGATCAACTAAAATGTGAGAAGCAGTAGAATGGTAAATGTTGTAGGAATCATGAGCCAGCATAAAAAAAATTAAGTTTTTGCCATAAGCATAAATTTTTCATCCTCTCAGCAAAAAAAATGATCACACAGGATCTTGGTTCTAACCTCAGCTATATCAAACTTAGCAATGAAAAACCCCTTTGCCAGAGGAAATATGTGAATGGTACTTGAAATCAATGGTTCCCACTTACGAGTAATCCATTCATGTAATAGAGGGAGGCTAGGCCAAAATTCCCAAAATTAGCAATCAGACCATGAGATTTAAAAATCTCAGTGCTATTCTCCAAATCCCCTTCAACCTGAGAAGAAAGCCTAACCAATAGATAACCACACACAGGAACTAGTGTAACCCTATATTGTTTCCCATCCATCGAAGGCTTGGATACAATATTTTCAAAAAGCTCCCCCAGACCCTATGAGACCATAGGAGAGGAACCAAAAGCATGAACAGAAAGAGAGCCCACTAGTAAAACCCTAGCCTCTACCAAATACAGGCACTGATGATGCCTCCACAACCAAAAAAGGGGAATGGAAAAGAGCTCCATCAAAAGATGGTGCCTGGATGTCAACACATGCTAGAGAGGAAACCACAGGAGGGAAAACAAAAAACGTATCCCCTATGGGACTCTTGGCAGAGGAGGCCATGGAAAAAGAGGTCGCCGCATTGTGTAGCGATGTAGAGCGTGACTTAATCACTTATCCTTCACAAATAGAAAGGTGAATGCACTTTTTACATCAAATTAGTGTTTTGTAGTTTATTGATGTATTCAAGTAAATTTTTCCTCTATGTGTGTATATTTGGTAGCACTTTTATTATGTTGTTAGTATGTTTATGTGATGCTTTATGATAGTTAATTCAGATGACTCCTATGATTAGGATTAGGATTTCATGATGCAATGTGATGGATATATTAGATGTTATTTCAATGCAAAATTGATTCATTAATTCATGTTTATACATATTGGGATCAAATACGGATGTTGTTGTAAGTTATGATGAATCATTGGAAAATGCAAGTGCTAGTTAATATGTTATTAATTGATGGTGTTTATCTTGCTATCTTTTATATTGTAATTTCTTGGACTACTGATGTTTGTATTGAGTGTGCAAGAGATTGACCATTGTTCTTAAAATGGGGAATCAAGAATAGATCTATGTTAATTAAGTGAAACTAAGGTTTTGTCTAATAGAGAGACATGAACCTCATTGTCATGTATTTTATTTGTAAATGTAATGTTGCATGGTTGTGTTTAAATATTAAATTATAATTGTGTGATTAGTCATGCCATGTGTGTTTATTATGTAGTGTCACTTAACACATGTGTGTAAGATGTGTTGGCATGACTTGTGATTATAACTAGGATAATTATGACACCAACTAGAGGGTTAACATGTAGAGTTCCCATGCTTACCCTAGGGTTAGGAAACCTTTAAGTAGGTCAAAGTTAGCTAAAACTCATAGGTTAAATTTAGGTGAGGTTTTGGAGGGTCAAATAAGTTTCTAGAGGGTAGTTAGGGTTAAATTTAACTACCCCACTTGGCACCCTAGGGGTTAGGGGTCAAATTTAAGTCATTACAAGGCCCATAACTCATTTATGGCACCTCCAAAATGTCTCAAAAGGAAAGTAGCAAAAATTAGAGTTTTACAAAGTTGGGCAAGTCATTTCTCATCCCATTTTTAGTCATCAGCTCCATTTATGATAGGGGTGCAAGTTGGCAGAAGTTATTTTCTTGAGCCACTCCCCCATTTATGACTGGAAGATAGTTGTTGAGTAGGAAGCCTTTTTAGAGGGTTTTTGGTAGAGGATTTGGTTTTTCACCCACTCTCTACTCTTAGAGACTTCTATGTTTGGGAAATGATTTTTGAGAGAAGAAAAAATGTAAAGTGGAAAAGCTCTTCTCAAACTTGTTCATTTTCCTTAAGCATTTGATCTTAGGTTGGTGTTCATACCGTCTATGTTTTCTTACTGTAAATTAAAATAGTTTTATTGTTTTCAATTTATTTTTTTCATTTGTGTTGTGATTTTGTTAAGCGAGATTTCAAGGAACACTCACCCTTGGGAGGGCAGAGTATCCTTGAGGGTGAAAGGTTACTGACAACCCTAGTAGTGTAGAGTATGCTATGTGTGGGGGATAAACATGGATGTTTTGGTCTCCATGATGCCAAGCTTTGCCTAAGGTAATTTGTGGGTCATAAGGAGTATTTTGTTGGCTTGAAACCATGGTTTTTATTTGAGGAGTAAGGAGGATGGAAGTATTTTTGAGCCCATGTGTGGCATTTGTTTCTTGACAGTTTCTTGGCTTCTCCTCCTACGTATTTTCTCCACTTTCACCCAAACTTAATAGGTGTTTTGGATACATTTTGTTTAACCTTGGAATGGGTGTTTTTCCCCCTTGTGATTTCTTGTTGAGTGTTTGTTGTAGAAATGGTTTGTTTGGCACTTGTTCATTCTTGGTTCACCAAGCTTTGGGCGGCCTTGTAAAGGCCTAGGTTGGGAGGTGAGCCTCCATGGTCAACCTATTGTCTTATGCAGGTTTTAGCTTTGGATCTAAAGGAAGGCTTTTAATAAAATTATGTTGGAAACACCATCTGGTGGTCTTATGTTCTAGGCCACGTGGCTAGATTTTCTTGCAAGCCCATGATGTTAAAATTGGGGCTTTGTAATTTGAATGTAAATTAATATTGTAAAGTTGTATTGGAATAAATTTCTATGTGAATGATAAAGGAAAATATCTCCTATTCTTGCCCTAATGATGTTAAAATCATAATTCATGTTATGTTATGAAAGTTATTTTTGTATTAAAGTGAAAAGGAAAATAGGGATAATCATTTTATAGCGTAGCTCTTAAGAGAAAATTATGAGCTTATTTCAGATTGTATTAAAATATAGAGAAACTAAATAATCATATTTATTTTAAAGTTGGAATATCTAGTTGCTTAAATAACATAGTATTGTTATAAAAGAAAGAAACTAAATCATATATATTTATTTTTCCTCTCGATTAAAATATATATTCATATTTTACTTCACCCACATAAGTTAAATAATTACTTATTTAAACATGTGTGTGTATAGAATATAAAAATATGTGTTTGTTAAAAAAGGAAAATAATGGTAATTCAGATATATAATAATAAATATATTTATTTATTTATTATTATATATATATGAAATTTTGTGAAAGTAAAATATTTAAATAATGGTACCATATAGTTATATATAATTATAAATATATAAAAATTAGCGCAAACTTCACTTTTTTATAAAAAAGAAGTTAACAAAAAAATTAATTAATTAATTAAATTAAAATTAGGTTTTAAGGGGGGGCAAGGTTGTTCCACCCCGTACTTTTTTGTAAGGGGTGACACCCACTTTGAAGCTTCATAGTGGGTAATGCCATGAACGGTGCCCCACTGTGAAGCTGCATAGTGGGTGAGAGGTGTGTGGGGCAACCTCCCCATCTCCCCAGTCTGTGTCGCTCTGCACTTAAGAAAACCACCCCTCCTACTTCACAAACCCTCGCCCAACCTCCTCCGCCATTTTCGAAACACACGCGGGGGGTTTAAAATAAAAATGCTCCCTCCCATTCGAGCCTTGTGAAAAAAATATTTCGCATACCTGCAAAAACAAAAGAAAAGAAAAAAACAGAGAGGAGAATGAAATTATTTTTAAAAAAGAGGTATGTAAAACTAGTTTTTTAAAGATTTGAATCCATAAGGAATCTTAGGGTTAGATCTTTAGATTATAATAATAATTTATTATAATATCTATTTTGAAAATGGATTCCAAGGATTATTAAATTTAGTTCATAGTTGCCAATGTTGACTTGTAGAATATTTTATTTGGAAATTAATATTACTTTAAATGGGATATTAATTTAACTTAAATATAACTTATATTTTAATGGGTTATCAAAGTTACTTTTAATATTTCTCATTTGGGATTTATTTTTATCAATTCACTAATAAAACTATTAACTTGGAGACAATAAAATAGTGGATTTAAATCAACCATTTGAGGACATTATAATAACAATATTATATTTAGTAGTTAATTAATGACATTAAACTTTATTATCGAATATTAATGTTAAAGTCATTTTTAATAAAGATGTTATTAAAGTTTAAAAGGGATCAACATATAAGTATTGAAATGCAAATGAATATTTAAATATTATTTAATTCTATTAGTTATCTTAATTTTAGGGAGATATTAACTAACATTAATTCCCTTTGATTTCGATCAGAATGATTTATTAAGTTGATAGAATGGATAAACTTAATAAACAGACTCTATTATATCGACTTTATTATTGTTATTTTTAAATTAACAATTTTATGAGATTATAACATTAATGCTTTCATATTAAAGTGAATATTTAAATGCAATTAACTTAGTAAGGATATTGTTAATTCACTTATTAATGACTCTTTCATAAACCTAGTTCAAACCTAATCAATTGGGATTTAATAAAAGTCCAAATATATAATTGCGTAGTGGATTAATATTAGTCAAACTGCTTGTCCACTAAAAATAGTTTTGTTACATAAATAGGTTTGTGACTTTAAACCTAGAGGGAGGTTGACCAAGTCAATGTTGGTCATGATGCCCCTCGAACCTGTTCAAGGTTCTGCTCAAATAACTGTGAACTACAAATATATCTAGTTAGTCAACCATGCAAGACTTATACATGTGCAAACATAGATAAGCTTATTTTTATTAGCACTGTCAAAACTTATCATGGTTCCAGGGTCTTTGTCATGTTTTATGAAGTATTTAGGCCTAGTTTTAAGCCCTTTTCTTCACTGGTTCTATGCCTTAGTCTTTTTTATGGTTAAAAAACCCTACAGCCTTTGGCATTTTATAAAACGTAGTTACTTTTTCATTCACTTATGTCACTTAAGGCTCATGTGTTTAGGTTGTCATCGAGCAGGGCCTCCTTTTAAATGTTTCCTAATTCCTAACGGGATGTATTATTTTTTCCTAAGTTTAATATCCCCGACATATTTTATGCTTTACATCTTTCAAGAAAATCTATCTTAATCCTACGATGTGTGATTCCTTAATCATGAGATGTAGTCAATATAACCATTAAGGCATTGTGTCATGTTGACGCATGTCAGCTTTTAGATCATGGGGCCCGTCAGCGGTGAGTTAATGATTGACAAATCCACTTTAATCTAACGGTTGGCGTAAAGCCTCAAACAAAAGAAGCAAGGTTATTATCCTTCATGGAAAGGTGACCGAGAACCACATGGAAAGTGGTTGAGCTACAGAAAGTTTTAAAGATCAGTCAGATTCGATTTGATTGTGCAGTTTGCGTGTTTCAACTATACCAAAGATGCAATCTGGTTATCCATTGCAGGTTCACGATGGGAGGACATGTGGAAAGGTGGCCGAGCTAAGGGAGGTTAATCTGTGGTTAGTTTCATCTTCATCACATGGTGGGCATAAAGCTTTGAAGGTTAGATGCAGGGAGGATACTCATCAAGGTTTTGTTCTTTTTTTCCATGTGTATATCTTGTGATAAGAGGTATCTTAAGTCTTTAGTCCCACATTGTTTGTGTAGAGAAATAATTTGATGTTTTTATGTCCAAGCTTGAAGTGATTAAGTGTTGAAAGGCACGCGACTTTTTGGTGAGTGGTTCATTAATGAAGCAGTGATGTGGCAGCTAGCTGGCAAACATGAAGGTTATTTTGTGGCCTCGTGCCCAGGTGACATGGGTGAAGGTGATAGGTGTCTGCAAGGTTCTATACCACAATCCTAGTCATGATAGATCCAAACAAATTAAGGCTTTGCGACTATGCGACATGTGGGATACTGATAGGTGACATAGCCAAATCAGATGGTGAGGTGGCAGAGGTCTTAATAAATTAGAGGGTTCCATGTGGTGACAGGTGGTGACTTGTCATGTAGTTGTGATGATCAAAGAAGAGAGAAAGGAATATTTACAGGTTCATGAGTTGCTACCACGTGTCCTGCCCAGAGCTAAAGGAAGATAAGTTTAATGCAGATCTAGTTTGATCCAATGAGTCATGCTATCCTGTGAAAGAAATTTGTTTGGGTGTTACTCATTGCGGGATCACACGTGAAGGAAGCATGTCCTACCTAGTTTGTGGGGTCATTGGTTTTCAAAGCCTAGAGGAGTTAATGTGTGCTTTGATCTGCTTTGATCTAATGATAGGTGTCATGCTGCTATCCCAAAGGTACAAGGTTTTTATCATTTGTGGGTTCAAGCATGGTTGCCATGTGTTACACAGTGGGTCTTGCCTGGAATTGGAGGTAAGGTAAAGGTCAATCAGATCAGACCTAATTAGATGGAAAATGTAAAGCCTTGATTAGAAGTTTCATGATTTAAACGGAATCATGACAGAGTGACACATGTACAAATCAAATCATTCGCTTATAGGTAACTTAAAAGTAGATCGATGGATGTGTTTTAAAGTTACAAAAGGGTTTCATCTCAGTCGTTGATGATGGATTTCACACTAGGAGTATTCATTATAATAGAGGGGTTTTTCAATTGTGGAAACGTGTTTCAGACTTGCGAGGGAGTGGCTCGAGGTTCTTTTGTCCTTGGCTCAACATTGATGATGTCGTTTAGTGGTGGAGGATGATTTTACAGTGCTGGCTGCATTAATTGTTGCATGGTGGTGCAGTGGGTCTCTACTCTGTGTGCTCTTTTTGAATTTTTCTACCCATTCATTTCTTTTTCTGTCATTATGATTGGTTGATTCTTACATCCTAGTGGGTGGTGTATCAGATCAAATCTTTTTGTTGATCTTTAGAAGAAATATCAGTGTGTGAAAGGAAGGAATGTATAAACTTGAATTTTGTAGGACAAGTGTTAAATGAATGTTACTTCTAGGGTTTCCTTCTTCCACAAAAATTCTTCTTTTCTCGGTGTTTTGGGCTCCAATCTCTTTTGGTTCTAGGGGATATAGAAGATTGTATTAAATGGTATCAAGATATGATAGAAAGTTCTTTTTGATCTTTTGATATTATTGAAGGGTATATTTCCTAAATCAGATTGATATAGAAACTTGATTCATCATACTTAATACAATCTTTTCTCAGATTCAAGTCTCTCCTTTGTGTTTATCTTTTGAGTTGTGAGTTTTCTAACCCATTGCATAGAATTTGTTTATGTATATGTTGTTAATCTTTAGCTTTGATCGAGGATCAAATTAAAATGCTTTGGATATGACATAGGCTCATTTGATTTGTCTACCTAAGGATATTATAAGAAGTGTATGGTCTGGGCTACTTGTGTTTATGGCTACGAATCTTTGACAATAGGTTAGTTTCAGTATTTAGTATTTGCATTGAGGTATTGCCCAATGGATGAGGCACTAGATGTTAGAATACTTCAGGAATAACTGAGAGGGGGGGTGAATCAGTTATCAACAACTTTAAATATTTTGTACTTATTAATCCAGATTGATATAAATCAAATGCACATTCAGATAACACATTACACAACACATCAATTTGGTTACAGGGAAACCAAATGGTAAAAACCCCGATGGGAATTAGTACCGACAAAGAACTATATTGTTTATAGTAATCCCTGTTAAAAGATCTTTCAACCCTGTTAGGAGTGCATCATTACAATGCAGTAGTATAGTGACCTAGTTAAGGGTCTGACCCTGTTAGGAGTATTTTACAATAACCCTGTTAGGGGTGGTGGACTCACTGTCCAAGTGGTGAAGGCTACAACCTTCTGGTTATTTGATACACATTGTATCAACAAGATGAACTGTTGTTTGTGACACTGCTTGTCTAATCAGTTCCTTTTATGCACCGATGCTTTAACCTCTTGTAAAGCACTTCAAAAATCTTCTCTATGTTCTGAAAGCTTCAACTTTAATATCTATATTATTAATATATGATAAATATAGCTATGCTGCTTGAACACTCTGCTTTGCTTTTCTAATCTTTGGCTTTCGCAACTCTTCTTATCACAAATGACCTTTTATAAGTACATACACCAAGTATGATATTATGGGACCTGTTAGACAACTCTTCATAACATCCTTGTAGGATCTACTAAGCGCGCAAGCATAATTACAACCGTGCAAGTACTAACTAAATAGATGCGTCGCTTCACTAAGTTAGCTTCACCAATTTAATCATAACTTTGCAATCTTCTTGAAATATGTTTGGCGCCTTTAGATTAATATCAAAAACTCATAACTCATCATGAATATACACACACATATCTTGAAGATAGATGTAACTCGATCAACACGTTACATACATCGGCCTTAAACCGTTATTCCTCCAGAACTGTAACCGTCAATAATAGAATTACATATCTTTATTGAAACATCATATCTGAGTCTGCGTGTATGAACATAGCATAGTAAACATGTCAACAACATATATCTATCCATGCAAGTCTTCATGTCATCATATGGATAAGTACATGCAGAAGTACTGATGTGTATTATATGTTGTCACCAATGAAAAACATACAATCAATCAACTATTCATAATCAAATCTCCAACAATCTCCCCCTTTGGCATTGATGGAAACATATGATAAAAAAAACTTCTATTCATGGTGTCTTCTTTCTTTTTACAATCTTCTCAATATCCTCATCAAAGATTCATCTACACTACTATAGTTACACAGACTGTGTTTTAGATGTATACTCCCCCAGAGTATAAGCTCCTTGTATGTGTTCCTTCTTTAGCTCTTTGTTTTTGTTCCTTGCTTTTAGTACATACTCCCCCATTGACATCAATGGAAAAGGGTGCCATAAACCATTATGCACAGGTACTACTCTAGAAGTAGAGTAGTCAACCATTCATCAGTCACACAAGACTGATGTACTTGCTACTTTCTCTAATCAGAGTTAGGAGAGGGAATTACTCCCAACTTCTCCCTTAGATACTCAAAAGTATCCTTTGCTAAAGGCTTTTTGAAAATTTCTGCCAATTGATCTTTTGTGCTTACATAGTCCAATGTCACTTCCTTTTCTGCAACTTTATCTCTCAGATAATGATACTTGATCTCTATGTGTTTTGTCATTGCGTGCATCACAGGGTTCTTAGACATGTTAACAGCACTGGTGTCATCACAATGAATAACAATAGGATAGTCAACTTGAATACCAAAGTCTTTAACCATCTGCTTGATCCAAACAATTGTTGTACAATTTAGTGCTGCTGCAACATATTCTGCCTCTGCTGTTGACTGAGAAATACAATTTTTCTTCTTGCTTGTCCAAGATACCAACTTTTCTCCAAGAAATACTGCTCCTCTTGAAGTGCTCTTCCTGTCATCAATATAACCTACCCAATCTACATCAGTATACACATAAAGTTGTGTATTCTCTAATTTAGGATACCATAAACCATAGTCTATAGTTCCCTTAAGATATCTGAATATCCTCTTGATTTCCATTAGGTGATTATGTTTGGGTTCAGCTGCAAATCTTCCAACAATGCCAACTGCATTAGATAT
>MU224358.1:3002594-3038160 GCA_018584345.1 Thuja plicata
ATTTTCATGAATGTTTCTGTTATGGTTACATACTAAAGAATTTATGATATGATTGCATATACATAAAGAAAGATGAACAGTTAGATAAGATAATTTACAAACTGATGATTAGGGGTTAATGGGCTAACCAAGAAAATTTTTAGAGGTACTCATTCACCCCTTCCCTCTCAGTACATCATCTCAATATAATTCCAAAAAAGTGTGAAGAACTTTTCCTTTTGAGTTGGGGATGTAAGGGGTATATTTCCCTATTGAGCCTTTGGAGGCTTCCTACTGCCCACTCTGCATCGAGGGATGTCTTAAGGGGATCTAAAGTTACGATGTCTTAAGGGGGCCTAAAATAAATAATGTGATATAATGTGATACAAGAAATTTATATAACTTGACATGTCATATATATCTCAAGAAACCATTGAAACCAATGAACCATCAAAATAAAAGATTTATATCCACCCTAAAGATAACCCTAGTGTTTATTCATACTTAGTATCTAGATAATTTAAATTACCACTAGATGCTTAATTATTAGATGCATAATTTACATGATTAGTTAATTGCACATGAAATATACAATATTTATAATACTATTTACTTGTAGATGAGACATGCTTTATGTCATTTTATTTGTTTAAAATTGAAACGATTACAATTTTCAACATAATTCTTACCTTTTAGACCTATATTGTCTTCTTATTTTTTATTAGGGTACATATATGCTTATCATTTTTTATCAAACATGTGTTGATAAACATGATCTAAAATTTATTTTTGGTTTATTGAAAATGTGTATAAATATGGTTTGTGTAAACATACATATTAAATTTTAAATTATGTTAAACATAGTGTAAATTCATATTTTTATATATTTTTTAGATGATGGCATCTAGCTCAGGAGCATAGTGAAAAGATTCATCTGAGCCCAATGTACAAGGTGGTGGTAGTGAGCAGTCCCCATGTACTAGATCTACAGAGGGTAGGGAAAAATTATTTTCCAATACAGTGGATAGATTGCAACACGTTATAGCACATCTTGATAGTATTATCCATACTTCCACTACCCTTCCAAATAAGGATAGGATGAGTACAATTAGAGATGAGTTGGTTCATATGATTGATTTTTTTCAATCATATAACCCACATGATAGTATTAGTATTGATATATTCTATGCATCTATCTCTCGGAGTGTTACTAGCACTATGAAATATAGACAGATTGACACTGAGGTTTCTACAACTATGGTGAAGACTATGTTTCCTCATTGTTGGGATGTACACAAGGTGAGAGGTTATATGAGTACTATGTGCGAGGATATACTTTTTGCACCCTTTATATATCCTAGATGGTTGGATACTCATCATAGGTTTCCCTAGAAGGATTAGTTTCCACTTTATCTATACCAACATTTGTTTGCAGAATCTCATTTATAGTGTGATGTTGATTATACAAATCTCCCCTCCCATGTTGGGTAGGGGAAGGGAAAATTATCTAAGTGATACAAATGACATGATGCTCCACGACTTGCTAATAAGTGGGCACTAATGGGTCCAAACCTTCTAGTTGTGCCAAAATTTTTGGAAATCACCGCTACAAGAGAACATTTACCAGACAACACCAAGAGGGATATTTTTTCTAGTATCGTGAGCATCGTGATACAGGTTCAGGAGATGTCATCTGATCATGTGGGGAGATACATGTTTCATTCACATTCTACCATTTCTCCACTAGTACACGATGCATCTTCAAGTGATGATCCTTATCAAATGGCATACATACCTTCTCCTTTGGAGGTTGCAGCTTTGTCCAAGGTGGGCCCTTTGCGTCGCATAGGCACATATTTACCTAGTGATCTAATTTGTGCATATGATGCTATATGGATACTAAGTGGGGTCCCTGTTACTGAGGTGTCATCATATATCACCTGTATTCTTCATACACCATCCATTGGATCAGATTATCAAGGTGCACAACAGAGACATGAAGATATTACAACACCACCTCTAACCCCTCAGTAGGTGATAGTTGATGAGGATGCACCTCCCCTTGTTCAGACAACATTAGTTCCAACTCATCTAATTTTTACAGTCTTTCTTATGGATCCTCGCATTGATTCCACCTCAGTAAGATTACACAATTCAGAGTTGAGCGATATCGAGAGAGCATTACATGCTACTACGGTATATTTATTTAAATTTTCACTTTAAAAAGTACATGTAAATGTATCGATAGCTTCCAGTATAACTAATTTAAATTTGAATAAACTACTCAATGGTGTTATCGAGAGTATGGTTCATTATGGAGATTTAGAAACACCCGGCGATCCCATACAACATGACACACAAGTATATTTAAATTTCTAGTTAATTTTTCTTAAATGAGTATTTAGTTTGTACACATGCATAATTTTTACATGTATATAATTTTTCAGGTCCCTCCTTCATCTATCCACCCATCATCTGTGCTTCCTAGCGTAAATTATGTTCAATATGTTGGAGATCTATTACATATAAATTTTAATAATTAAAAATGCATATATATCAATTTTAATTAATTTTCACGACATGTACATGTGTTCAAATAAATCTTTCCTTTAATACAAAGGGATTCGAACATCCTGGAGCAACTTCAGACCATAGATTAGGACAGGGCCCTAGTTGACCACATGTTATTTTAGATATTTCATCTGACACATGTTATTCTAGACATTTAATATACATATTTCATACACATGTTATTCTAGATAGTTCATGAACTATGTTCATTTTAGACATTACATATACATGTCATTTTAGATATTTCATATACACATGAACTATGTTCATTTTAGCCATTTCATATATGTATGTTATATGTTCATGTTATTTCATATTTTAGACATATTTATATACATGTTATGTATGTTAAGTTATGCCATGTACATGTTCATGTTATGAATGTTCATGTGTTCATTAAATAGACTTATTTTATGCTTTCTATGTATGTTCATGCAATATGTATATTTTCATACATGTAAACTTTAAAATATAATTAATGTAACTAGTTTATCATGTGTATATTTGTCATACATGTAAGTGAAAATGTATTTAATCTAAATAATCTCATATGTACATATATTTTTCATACATGTAAGTTAAAATCGATTAATGTAACTAATGGACCATATGTATTTAATCTAACTTATGTCTTAAGCGGTTCTCATGTAAGTAATCTAACTAATGTCTTAAGGGGGGTCATAATAAGTAATTTAACTAATATCTTAAGTGGACATATATAAAAGAATTTATCACTATACATTAAAACCATTGAACCATAAAAGAATACATAGCTTATATATTAAACCATTGAACCATCAAAGCATACATTAAAACATACATAAAAGCTATATTTATCTTAAGGGGAGGTCATAAATAATCTAACTAGTGTCTTAAGGGGAGGTCATGTAAGTAATCTAACTATTGCCTTAAGGGGAGGTCATAAGTAATCTAACTAATGTCTTAAGGGTATGTCAAAGTATACATCAAAGCATACATCAAAGTATACATAGCTATATATTAAAACCATTGAACCATCAAAGCATACATAAAAGCATACATCAAAGTATACTTAGCTATATATTAAAACCATTGAACCATCAAAGCATACAAAACAACATACATAAAATCATACATGAAAGTATACATAGTTATCTATTAATGTCTTAAGGGGAGGTCAAACTATAGATCAAAGCATACATCAAAGTATACATAGCTATATATTAAAACCATTGAACCATCAAAGCATACATAACTATATACATAAAAGCATACATCAAATTATACATAGCTTTATATTAAAACCATTGAACCATTAAAGCATGTACATAACAACATACATTAAAGCTACATGTTAAAACCATTGACCCATCAAAGAATACATAAAAACATACATAAAATCTATATCTGTCTTAAGGGAGGTCATAAGTAATCTAACTAATGTCTTAAGGGGAGGTCAAAGGATACATCAAAGTATAAATAGCTATATATTACAATCATTGAACCATCAAAGCATACATATCAACATACATAAAAAAATACATCAAAGTATACATATCTATATATTAAAACCATTGAACTATCAAAGCATAGACAACAACATACATAAAAGCTATATCTTTCTTAAGGGGAGGTCATATGTAATCTAAATAATGTCTTAAGGGGAGGTCATCTAAGTAATATAACTAATGTCTTAAGAGGAGGTCATCTAAGTAATCTAACTACTAAGGTCATCTAACTAAAATCAAGGAGAATTAATCATAACGCATATTCAGTCATTTGCACGTATCAAAACCAAAAAGTTATGCATTTCACCATAGTATATTAGTTTTAATCATAAGTTCATAATTAATCTAACATGCTAACAAAATAGGACATATACATATATAGTTCATCACCATGATAGTTAATTATCAAAATATGATAAGTTTTGAAGTCTAAGTTGTGAATTAAAGAGGTATTAATTTGATCCCATCACATTTCCAATTCCAAAGAGGCATGTAGTGTCATAAAAAATTTGCTAAAACCATGACATGTTGAACATAGAAAATTCCAATGCAACAACACCTATCCCTTCCATAATAGTCATATCACCATATGAAACACCTACCTTACACTTTTCAAAAGTAAGCTCCACCAAAATGCCAACTACCAAATAATAACTCGCTATGATTCTTCTACTAAACTAGAAACCATCAGTCATAAAAAAAATTATAATTACAAAATAACAACCCATGACACTAGTTCCTTACTTTTAGGACTTCCAAGGTGGGTGTAAAATAAAATAAATATTTAAATTATCACTTTTGGACTCTAAGGTTGAGATGTCGTAATCCCAACATTCTCTCACTTGTCAAAGACTTGTCAATAGTCAAAACTTTATTATCTTCTCATGGCCCCAAAGCCCATAGAACCTACACACAATTTGAACTTATTAGTGCCCAATGCCTTTGTTAGTGTATCTACGACATTCACCAAAGTATCAAATTTTTCCAATTTCACATTTCCATCTTCCATCCTATCATGAAAAAACTAAAATGTACATCAATATGCTTTGTTTTGGCATGGAAAGTTAGATTCTTTGCTAAATAAATAACACTATGTCTATCACAAAAAATAGTAATCTGGCCTGCATCAAAACCAATATTAGAACCTCATCTTTGAAGACAAATGACCTCTTTACAAGCATGAGTAGCTACCATTTACTCTACTTCTATACTCGACAAAGAGACTATAACTTTCCACTAACTCATCCAACTAATCGCACCACCAAACATTGTGAAAACATATCCACTTGTGGATATTTTTTCATCAATGTCACCTGCCCAAGCCAAATCTACATATCCATGAATGCAAGTTGAATGTCAAGGTGCAAAAGGATAATAATGAAAACACAAATAATACTTAGAATTTTCCCTCAAATACTTGATCACTCTTAACTGCATATGCACCCTACTAGGATTAGCCATGTGCCAATTAAGGACTCTCACTAGTTTGGTAATGTATGGTCTTGTACAGAACATAGCATACATCAAGCTGCCAACAATGTTTGCATAAGATACATTAGACTTGACCTACATCTCAGTAGGATATTTTGGACAATCCTCCACAAATAGCTTTGTCCCTTGTAATACTAGAACAAATAACTGCCTATAAGTTTCCATGCAAAATCTCTCTAATATAGAGTTAACATATGATGAAGGGTACTCCCCTTATTCAACCAAACACACACAACACAACAGAGAAATAAATAGAAAATTGAAAGAAAACAAGTATTTTCTTTCTATTATCTTTAATGAAATGAAATGACATTACAACATTTTGGAAAATAACTTTCTACAGCCACATGGGCCTCCATATTACAATAATATGCAAGACAGGGCCACAATCTACACTTCAAAAGTTGAGCCTGAAACCCTCCTTCATCTATATATATGTAGCCTCAAAATTTCCTTAGAATATTCTATAAAGTGAAACTTTCCTCTTTTGGCACCTAACAGTAAATTAGTTCAATTTCCCACCTACGTGGTTTTCTCTCTCTTCATTTTTGTATCAAATTTGAGTCTTAATGACAACTTCTAGAAGCCATAACTTTTGAATCGAGTGTCTGATTTTATTATATAATATATTGTTGGAAATCTTATAAAGAGATCTACAACACATACATCTAAAGATCTATGTGTCTGAAATTTGAACCTTTTTTTAGCCTCTAGGTTCTTCAATTTTGAGTTTTAAGCCTCATTGGAGAAATTTTTCAAGGCAAATACATTAATATCTTTCAAACTATCAAGGATATCGAGGTAGTTCTTTCACCAATCTCTTAATTTTTTAATTACGCTCCTTAGAACCAATTTTCATGTCCATGTGTACATATTCCAAATCTCTGGAATATGTGTTTATACATGAAATCAACTACCTTGTCTTCTCTTGCAACTGCCAAAGCTTTAACTTCTGCCCATTTGGTAACGTAATCAATGATCACCAAGATGTGGTGATTTCCTTGTGATGGTGGATGAATAGGTCCTATGAAATTAATCCCCCATTTCTTGAATGCCTCCAGAGCTATCTAAGGTTTCAAAGGTATCTCCATTGTTTATGTTGGTCTTCCCGTGCGCTGACATTCATCACAGTGTCTCACAAAAATGTAACATCCTTTGTTATTGTTGGCCAAAAGTAGCATGCTCCCAAGATCTTATGCATAGTTTTGATTGTTGAATAATGTCCTCCCTCAGGTGCATTATGACATGCATGAATAATGTCATATACTTCAATTTCCTACACACACCTTCGAAAAACATGATTTGGTTTGTTTGGTGGTGCATCACAGTAGTTTCTTTGTTCTCTCATTTCCCTATCTTTAATTGCTTTTGTACAAGGTTTTAGGTCCTTGAAAAATCCATTTTTATGTAATCAAAACATGATCTGGACATTTTATAAACAAAAGACCATCAATCCATTTAAACCTTGAACTTTCCCTTATTAATCTTTTCTTTTTTTTTTAATTGAAATAACTTGGACAACCACATGTAACAATGTAATTGGCAAGGTAAGAAAACCATGGTGACTAAATAGAAACAATAAATAAATTCTCATCTGGAAACTTTTCATCCATTGGTTCATTATTTCCTTGCATCACTATTCTTGACAGAAAATCTGTAATATTATCTTTTCCTAGTTTGTCCGCAATAGTTATATCAAATTCTTGTGGTAGTAAAAGCCACCTAATTATTCTTCCACATACAATAACTTTATTCATCAAATACCTTATTTTCGAATGATCAGTATAAAAAAACACCTTGTAGCCATTGATATAATTCCTAAACTTATTGATTGCATACACAACAACTAAAAACTCTTTTTCAGTGGTAGTATAGTTTCTTCCTATGGGGCTTAAATTCTTACTGATATAGTAGATATAATGTATTTCTTCATTCTCATCCGTTTGTCCCAGGACTACTCCAACAACAAAATTTGAAGCATCAGTATGAATGTGAAATGACTCTCCCCACACAGGTCCCTTAATAATAGGGGATGTTACCAAATCTTGTTTAATTGCCTCAAATAATTTTTGACAATCCTTTGGCCAACTAAATTCAACATCCTTTTTAGCAAAGTGAAAAAGGGCTCAACAATTTTACTGAATCCCTCTATGAACCTTTTGTAGTACCTTGCATGATCGAGAAAAAATCTAACATTAGTTTGGGTTTGTGGGACAACAAATTGCTTGATAATTTTCACTTTTTCAGGATCAACCTTGATTCCATCCTAAGATATATGTGTTAGTAATAACTGAGAGGGCGGGGTGTGAATCAGTGGCTTCAAAAACTTTTATTTATTCTAACCACAAATCAAATAAACCTCAGATTATTATGTCCCTTACAAGATGCATGCCATGAAATACTTTATAATAATTAACTGTCTATCGGTTTTCCTTTTTTGACCTTATTCTCCTTGATTACTAATAAGTAGTAAAACTTATTTACCGACACTAAGTAAATATGCAGAGTATACCGATAAATCCAAAAATGCATATGTGAAATTTAAAACATTAAAGTAATAAACCATACACACATAACACAATGATTTTAATGTGGAAACCATGTTAAGGGAAAAACCACTGGGACCAGTACCCCAATTTTTCACTCTTCTAAAGTGAGCCCTATTAGGAGCCAACCATGTTAAAGGTTACAAACACACTATTATGTGTGACCTTGTTAGAGGATTTTATACATAGAGGTTGTCACTTAGTATCGGGCAACTCAGTTTGCTACCATGCTTGAATCAACCTCCTTCTTAGACTTTCAATAGGTTTTAGGAAAATCTAGTGCTACTTTCATGAATCAACCTTTTTGGCACTCCTTAGGATGTACCTCAATATAGAAGACTATTAATTCCTTCTCTATTAAGAGACTTGATGTTTCAATGGTTAAACTGAAACACAATGACCCGTTTCTAATGCAACTTGAATTGCAGATTTTCAGATCTATTTAAGTACACTACCTCTCTGATCAATGTATCAATTCAATTCTTTGTGATCCACACTTTCTGCTCTGTGATGTTGTGCTTCACTTTTTTTCAGTGTCTATAGAATTCTTTAGCTCTCCCTCAGCTTGATTGATCAGGACTGTATGAAGTTATCCTTCATTAGTTTCTCTTCAGCATCCTCTTTCTAATCACTCTCCCTCTTCGTGATTGATTAGAAATGAATTAAGTTTGTCTCTTATATAGACATGATATTCAGTATTTCTTGATTCATGATTCTTGATTCTTGGCGTGAAAAACAATCCAGCCAATCTGATTTAAAGCATAACTCCTGATTTATCTCATAGTTATCTTTATGCCAACTGTACAAATCTTCTTTAAATCAATCACTTAACTCTTGTCAAATAAAATAATGAAAACAAGAAATTAAGTCTATCTTTAGCTCTTGCTAGCTAGATACTTTTTCATTTTCTAAACTCTCTGTTCTGTCAGTCAACTCTGTAGTTAGTCATCGGTGACAACTACAAGTTCTGTCAGTGTGACTCCAGTCAGCTTCAGGATCTCTGTCCATTGAGCATCATTGGATTTTACTTGTCAGGCAACTCTGTTCTCATCTTATCGAGCATCCTGTGATTTTTCTTTGTCAGGCAATATTGTCTTCTGCTCATCGGGTATCACTGCGACTTTGGTTCTTTACCTTTACCGATGGTGTGCACTCTGTCGGTGTTATCTATCACTTAGTGAATACTTGACTTTTATGCATTGCTAAAAGCATAATCTTTGTTCCATTGATTCTTTGAAGTCTTTGGCATTGTATACATGACCATACAGATGATATCAAGTTGATATCAATGACAATACAAACCATTAACTGATTTAATGTCTTGCATTATCTTCAACTTAACATTATCAAACATTTAATCAGTTACATGTCATCAATCTCTCCCTTTGGCATTAATGGCAGGTAACATACAATATTATCACACTATACTATTTCTAATACAATATGAAATACAATTGTTGAGATTCATCAAACTACCAAACAGTTTGTTTTGATAACTGATAGAAATGTCTGACCGTCGGTAAGCTCTATGTTAGCTTAGATTTGATTCTTGCAGTTCTCTATTTTTTGTTTGTTCTAATGTGTTGTGTCCTTTCCTTGTTTCAATTTCTCTCTTTTGACTGTTCTTCTTCTTTGATGTCTCTGTCTCTTGTCAAAAACTCTCCCTTTGGATATAACTTTCATACAATTTTCTCTCTTTATGGATATGATCTCTCCCTGTTCGAGTAATCTGATAATGGATAATATTTCTTCTTTTTCTGAAGACTATGATAATATGGATACTTTCTCTCCCTTTGACAACAACTCCAAACAAATATCTCACAGATATCTGACATTAATGTCAAATAATCATTTTCTTCCATCCATAATATATTCATTGAATTTCCCTTATCCATCAGCAATAAAACAATATGCTCTGGTGCTCGATTCTGATATATACCTTCTTGTATATAGATGTAATTTTGAAGTTCATCTTTTTTTTGGCTTGCAACAACATAAATGATATTCTGATAATACATAGGCTGATGCAGCCTTCAGTCTTTTACTGACTGGTAGACAAGGGTTTGACCACTAGTCTCTTTCTCAGGTACTCAAATGTATCCTTGGGCAGTGGCTTGGTGAAGATATCGGCCAATTGTTCTTTTGATTGCACATACTCAAGTATCACCTCTTTTTCTTGAACTTTCTCTCTTAAGTAATGATACTTGATGGCAATGTGTTTAGCCTTGGAATGCATGACTGGATTCTTGGAAATGTTTATTGCACTAGTGTTATCACAATAGATAATCACTAGTTCTGAGATTTTCATATGCATACCTTCCAAAAACTATTTGATCAATGCAATATTTGAGCAATTTGCAGTGGTAGCAACATATTCTTCTTCTACAGTAGACTGTGAGATGCATCCTTGCTTCTTTCTAATCCATGTGACAAGTCTATCACCCATAAAGACTACTCCTCCAGTTGTGCTCTTCCAGTCATCAAGATTTCCAGCCCAATCAGTGTCGGTAAACACTTTTAGTTCAAATTTGCCTTCTCTTTTATACCATAAGCCAAATTCTTTAGTATTCTTCAAATATCTTAGGATTTGTTTCACAGCAGTCATATGTGATTCCCTAGGGTTAGCAAAAAATCTAGCAACAATTCCTACTGCATGTGCAATATCTAGTCTAATGTGTACAACATACATGAGTTTTCCAATCATTGATCTGTACAAAGTCTAATTTACCTTTGTTTTCTTGTCTTCCTTTGTTAACTTACATCCATTAGCCATTGGTGTTCCAACTGGTTTGGAATCTTCCATCTTGAATATTTTCAGGACCTCTTTGATGTATTTGGACTGTGTAATGAAAATACCTTCACTTTGTTGAATGATCTGTAGACCAAGAAAGAACTTGATCTCTCCAAACATAGACATCTCAAATTCTTTGCTCATTTCATCAGAAAATTATTTGCATAGCATATCATTTCCTCCAAATATGATGTCATCAACAAATATTTCAGCAATCAATGTATTAGCATCAGTATCTTCTTTCAAATAAAGATTACTATTTTCACTAGTCCTTATGAATCCAATACTTATTAGATAGGAATGAATTCATTCATACCAAGCTATAGGAGCTTTTTTTAATCCATACAAGGCTTTGTGAAGTCTACATACCATGATCCTCTTGTCTGGATCTATAAACCCTTATGGTTTCTCAATGTATACCTCTTCTTCAAGTATTCCATTTAGGAATGCTGACTTGACATCCATTTGATATACTTTGAATCCTTTGAATGCAGCATAAGAAAGTAGTATTCTTACTCCTTCTATACTAGAAATGGGTGCAAAGGTTTCTCCATAGTCTATACCTTCCTCTTGTGCATACCCTTTGCATACTAGTCTTGCTTTGTTCCTTGTGACTTCTCCATTCTCGTTCAGTTTATTCCTAAATATCCATTTTGTACTGATGAAATTTTTGTCATCTTGTCTTGGCACAAGTGACCATGTTTTTTTATTCTCAATCTACTCAATCTCAGATCATTCATAGCACTTATCCATTCTTCATTATCTAGTGCAACATTGACAGATTTTGGATCAAACTCACAAATTAAACAACTTGAGGTTAAAGACTTACTTCTTGTTCTTGTACCAGCTTTCTTATCTCCTATGATCTGGATCTTTGGATGGTTCCTTCTTACATATCTTGCAAGTATAGGTACAGTTCTTTTTCTATCAGCTTGATCATTTTCCTGATCTTCATTATGTTCTTCATTACCTTGCACATTTTCTTGATCATTATCCTGACCATCGGTAACAACAGTATGACCGTCGATTGTAAAATTTTGTTGTTCAGGGATTAAGCACCGTTGCTTGGGTAGAGTGTTGGGTTATTCACAATTTACAAACTTGTTGTAGTCCTCTGGTTATTTTGTGCTTTTCAGCTCATTCTTTTCTACAAACTCATCAATCTTTACATTTGCACTTTCAACTATTTTGTTAGAGGCTTTGATAAGACATTTAAAAGATTTACTTATGGTAGAATACCCCAGAAAAATACCGTCATCACTTTTGGCGTCAAGCTTTCCATTTCTATCATCCTTTAAGACATAACATTGACTACCAAAGATCTTGAAGTAACTTACATTGGGTGTTTTACCATACCATAGCTCATAAGGTGTCTTCTTTGTGTCCTTCTTCAATTGTACTTTGTTTAGTGTATAAACAGTAGTGCTAACAGCTTCCCTCCAGAAGATTTGGGTGATGCCTTTTTCTATCATTAGTGTTCTTGCACAATCAACTATTGATATGTTCCTTCTCTCAGCAATCCCATTTTGTTGTGGTGTTCTTGGTGCAGAAACCTATCTTTTTATGCCATGCTCATTATAGAAATTAGTGAATTCATCTGATATAATTTCTCCTCCTATATCTGATTTCAAACATTTCAAATCCTTACCACTTTGTTTTTCTACCATAGCCTTATACCACTTAAACATCTTGAATGCTTCAGATTTATCTTTTAGAAACATAATTGTCATCATTGTAGAGTAATCATCAACAAAGAGAATAAAATATCTATCTCCATAATATCTCTTTTTCCTCATAGGTCCACATAAATCAGTATGGACTAATTCTAGAATATCATCAGATGTATGGGTTTTACTTTTGAAACTAAACTTTGTCATTTTACCTTTTTGACAATTTTTACACATGATGTTGTCTAGCTTTGTCATCGTCGGTAAGCCTCTTCCATTTCTTCTTCTACTTATTTTTATCATGTTGTCAAAATTTGTATGACACAATCTTTTGTGCCATAGCCATATGTCTTAGTTTCTAGTTATTAAGCAATTGGTGTTAGTATCATTCAGATAGAATAAGTTACCTTTAGTCTGTTCACCAGTGCCAATCAGTTTTCCTGATTTATTGAAGATCTTTGCCTTCTTGTTCTCGAATGATACTCTGTGACCTGAATTATTCAGCGGAGAAACACTCAACATATTATAATTCAATCCTTTTACCCAATAAGCATTTTCACATTTAATCAGGTTATTCAACATTATAGTTCCTTTACCTTCAATCGGAAAAGGCGTATCATTACCCATTCTTACTGTACCACCATTATAATACTCAAAAGTTTTAAAAATTTTTTTGTCGCCGGTCATGTGGTGAGTGCAGCCACTATCTATAATCTAGATGTCATTCTTACTAACCTTAGATATGAGTGCAATTTCTACATACCTTTCATCTTCATCTGAATCATCTTTCACAGCTACAAATATCATCTCGATGTGTTCAACAGGTTCGGTGTTAGTATCTTCATCTTTGCAAGCAGCTATCTAGCTAGCCTTCTTGCCTTTATCCTTGTAGTCTCGGGTATCTCTTCTTTCTGATTGTCAGTAACTTCTGTAATCTTTGTTATCACCTATGTCATATTTCTTCTCAAAAGATCTTTCATTACCTTTGTCATCTTTTCTTCTGTTCAAACATCTTGCAACAAAGTGTCCAATCTCTCTACAATTAAAGCATACAAGTGGTAAATTGCCTTTGTATTTACCTTTTCCTAACTACATTCTCCTTTCCATGAGTGCTTCTATTTCATCTAGATCTTCCTCTTCACTTTCACTTTCACTATCTCTTCTAGATGTGTGTCTTTGACTTGATTCGCTTATTCTCATAGAAGACTTAAATGCAGACTCTAAGTTTGGTAAGACACTATTATCAAATTTATTCATCTCAAATGAAATCAGTCTACCAATTAAAATATCAAGATTAACTGTGTTGTTTTCTACTACTCTCATTTCTTGAATAGCAGAAACTCTAATAGCATATATAGGCAGTAAGGTTCTTAAGATTTTACTTACCACTGTCTCCTCTTCAAGTGTACCTCCAACACCTCGTATAGAATTGACTACTTCTTTTGTTATTGTGTTGTACTGTGTGATGTTTTCTCCTTCTTTCATTCTGAGATCATCAAATTTTCCTCTAAGGCTTTCTGCCTTGGCTCTCAGAATATTTGTATCACATCCATGTACAAGCTTCAGCTTGTCCCACACTTTCTTTATAGTTTTTCAATCCTTGACATCTTCAAATTCAACATCGGAGAGCGAGGAAGAAAGCTCTATAACCATGCAGTTATGCTCATGCTTCTCTCTCAATTGATCTACTGTCAAACCTCCTGTAGGCAACACATATTCAATGTCTAAGTATTGAGTAACATCATTACCAATACCTAATAATTGGACTCTTATCTTGCTCTATCATGAAGCAAAGTTGTCTTTGTTCAACTTGGGCACATCTCGTTTGTTCATCTTGTGATCTTGACTTAGGTCTTCAAACCTCCCTTCTAAGCACACAAGCTCTGATACCAATTGTTAGTAATAACTAAGAGGGGGGGTGAATCAGTGGCTTCAAAAAAAATTCTTTATTCTAACCACCAATCAAATAAACCTCAGATTATTATGTCCCTTACAAGATGCATGCCATGAAATACTTTATAATAATTAACTGTTTGTCGATTTTCCTTTTCTGACCTTATTCTCCTTGATTACCAATAAGTAGTAAAACTTATTTACCGACACTCAGTAAATATGCAGAGTATACCGATAAATCCAAAAATGCATATGTGAAATGTAAAACATTCAAGTAATAAACCATACACACATAACACAAGGATTTTAACGTGGAAACCCTGTTAAGGGAAAAACCACTGGGACCGGTACCCCAAATTTTCACTCTTCTGAAGTGAGCCCTGTTAAAGGTTACAAACACACTGTTAGGTGTGACCTTGTTACAGGATTTTATACATAGAAGTTGTCACTTAGTATCGGGCAACTTAGTTTGCTACAATCCTTGAATCAGCCTCCTTCTTAGACTGTCAATAGGCTTTAGGCAAATCTAGTGCTACTTTCATGAATCAACCTTTTTGGCACTCCTTGGGATGTACCTCAATATATAGAAGACTATTAAGTCCTACTCTGTTAAGGTACTTGATGCTTCAATGGTTAAACTAAAACACAATGAATTGTTTCTAATGCAACTTGAATTGTAGATTTTCATATCTATTTAAGTATATTACCTCTCTGATCAATGTATCAATTCAATTCTTTATGCTCCACACTTTCTGCTCTGTGATGTTGTGCTTCACTATTTGTCGGTGTCTGCAAAATTCTTTAGCTCTCCCTCAGCTTGATTGATCAGGACTGTATGAAGTTATCCTTCATCAGTTTCTCTTCAGCATCCTCTTTCTAATCACTCCCCCTCTTCGTGATTGATCAGAAATGAATTAAGCTTGTCTCTTATATAGACATGATATTCACCATTTCTTGATTCTTGATTCTTGATTCTTGGCGTGAAAAACAATCCAGCCAATCTGATTTAAAGAATAACTCCTGATTTATCTCGTAGTTATCTTTATGCCAACTGTACATATCTTCTTTAAATCAATCACTTAACTCTGGTCAAATATAACAGTGAAAAAAACCAGCTAATTCTATCTTTAGCTCTTGCCAGCTAGATATTTTGTCATTTTTTGAACTCTCTGTTGTGTCGGTCAACTCTGTAGTTAGTCGTCGGTGACAACTGCAAGTTCTATCGGTGTGACTCCAGTCATCTTCGGGATCTTTGTCCGTCGGGCATCATTGGATTTTACTCGTCGAACAAATCTGTTCTCAGCTTGTCGGACATCCTGTGATTTTGCTTCATCGGGCAATACTGTCTTTTGCTTGTTGGGTATCACTGTGACTTTGGTTCTTTTCCTTTACTGATGGTGTGCACTCCGTTGGTGTTATCTATCACTTAGTGAAAACTTGACTTTTATGCATTGCTAAAAGCATAATCTTTGTTTCATTGATTCTATGAATTCTTTTGCATTGTATACATGACCGTACAGATGATATCAAGTTGACATCAATGACAATACAAACCATTAATTGATTTAATTTCTTGCATTATCTTCAACTTAATATTATCAAACATTTAATCAATTACATGTCATCAATATGGTGCCCCAAAACTATACCATCTTGCATCATCAAGGAACATTTTTCAAGGTTCAACGAAAGTCTATTATCCTTGCATCTTCAGATAAATTTTTCTAAATTTTCCAAGACTTCTTCAAAAGTTTTTTCATGAACAGTAAAATCATCCATATACACTTCCACACAAGAGGTGGTAAGATCTGCAAAAATAGACAAAACAACCCTTTGAAAAGTAGCAGGAGCATTACATAGGCCAAAAGGAAAGACTTTGTAGGGATAAGTTCCCTAAGGGAAAGTAAATGTGGTCTTGTCTTGGTCTTTAGGACCTACCTGGATCTAGTTGTACCCAGTAAACCCATCAAGAAAAGAGAAATAACTACTGTTAGCAAGATTCTCAAGTACTTGATCTATAAATGACAGAGGGAAATAATCTCTCTTAGTAGATTTATTCAATTCTTTGTAATCTAATCACACTCGCCACTTACCATTTTTCTTAGGTACTATAACTAGTGGGGAAACCCATGGACTATCAGAAATAGGATAAATAAATCTTACCTTTAGCAATTTTTCTATTTCTTGTTTCACAAAATCTCAAAGGACTAGGTTAATTCTCCTCCGCCCTTGTCTTATAGGTTTCACATCTTCAGTGTATATGTAATGGTTACACATATCTAGATGAATTCCTCTCATATCTTGATATTCCCAAGAAAATGCCCCGGTATGCTCTTCCAACATATGTTTTAACCTCTTATCCTATTTGGGAAATAGAGTTAAACTTATAAAAAGAGGTTTATCACTTTTTACCAAAATTTTCTTTACCTTACAAGAATCTTTTGTGGGTTCTTCAATAAGTGTATTTATAGGACAAGAATGCATATATGAATGTTTAAAATTTTTCTCACCAATTTCTTTTTCTTTTATAGTTTCATCTTTCACCGTGTCTTTTTGAAACACACATTCTCATAAATTTGAGTTAAAATCTTCTTCATTTTGAACAAATTCCTTAAACTCAAAAAAATGGTCCATTAATGTCACTATAGCCAACTCAACTACTCCATCTCCTCATCGATCCATAATAGAGTATCACTTTGAAAAGTAAGCTTTGTTGGAGGATACATTGAGAGTTCTTTTTTCTTAACATCATTTAATACTATCATCTTCCTGATCTATAGTCTATCAATGTTGCAATTGTTGCCAACCAAGGTATTCCCCAAATGATTGGATAACTATCTCCTTCTTCCTTTCTTTCAATACTAGGATATCTACTGGGTAGTCTCAAGTCTCAATGGCAACTGTGATATTTTCTAATATTCCCTCAGGTTTGGTGATGGATTGATCTGCCAACTAAAGCACGGTTGTAGTAGGTTGGATATTTGTAAATCCCAATTTCTTAGTTGTGTTAGTAGTGATAATATTAATGACTTCTCCTAGGTCTATAAACACATTAGGTATTTCTACCTTGCCGATATTTAAATTAATCACTGGACTCCATGGGTCACTGTATTTGTGATGGAGGAATTTCCCTGATAACACATCAATAAGCTTTACTCTAGCTTGAACTGTTGGAGGCACTTTTCTTTTTCTCCTTGGAATTTTAATATAGAGTGATTTGACCAATTGGTTTATCTCAGGAATATCCTTAATAGGTTGAAGAAAATGAATTTTGATGTTAATTTTTTTCAATTCCCTTACGATTTATGAGTCCATTATATTGTCATGATCCTTCTGGGAGCTATGTAGAGATTCCTGATCTTTTTTGAAACGCTCTAGAAATGGTGCTTTATTGAGAACATGATCAGTCTTATCTTCGACTTGAATTTCTTCAGGGATTTTATCTTTATTCTCCCATTACTAATTTTTCTCATTAGGTTTAGAGGGAACATTCTGATTTCTCAGATGAATATCATTAATCTCAATGAAATTCAACTTGCCAATGTAGGTATCAATGTTATTAGTTTGTTATGTCCTATTGTTCTTTGGGTTTGGAACAGGTTGAGCCAGTATTTGGGGTTGGTTCATTTTATCATTGGCTTGATTAGGTGATGTCAAAAGAGGTGGCGATTGTCCCCATGGTATCTTCACACTCTGATCTGCCAAGGTTAGAACTGATTTTGATTTTGTTTCCACTGTGGTTAGTTTTGTTGTCACTATGGTTGATTCCATTAAGGATTTACCCATTCAGGAGGCCCCCATGGTGGTCCCCAAGGCATGTTAGGAGGCTGCATTGGATATTGAGGACTCCACTGATTTGGATTATTCCATGAGTTTTGATTCTAGTTATTCCTTTGTCCATATTTCCCTTGATTAAACCCAAAATTTTGAGGTCTCTATCCAATGTAATTAAGGTCCTCTTCCCCAACAGTTGGTTTATTCAATTGGATCTTAATTTCTGACAAGAGATTATAGGCACTACTACTATGAGTTATTTCACAAATTATGCAAAGATCAACCTAGTTCAAGGGATATCTCAAAGGATGTTTTCCCCTACATTTGGAAGAATATATGACCAATGGTTTGGTATCCTTATTGTTAGGTTGACCATTGAGATGAAGTAAGATATCAGTTTTTAGGTTAGCAATTTTTTCCATAACTTGTGACACATCAGGTGATAAATCCTTCCTCTTAGAACTTCTAGTACCCACTCTGGTCCTAGAATAGTTTCTGCATATTTCATTGATATCTTCTATTGAGAGTTTATTGATATCATCCTTTCTTGTTAAGTTAAGGGATTCCCTTGACTCATCATCAATACCTTTGAGAACAATTGTCTTACTAATCTCTACATCCAATCCATTAGCACATCTCCTATGGAAAAATTGAAATCTATCAGCATAATCCTCAAGGATTCATCTTCCATTTGCCTCATTCTAAACAACTTGTCTTTCCTATCCCTTACTTGGCAATAGTCTTGGTATTTATCAAGAAATGTTGCTTTCATTTCAACCCAATTTGAAATTGATGCTGCTCCCAATCCCATTAACCATCTTAAACCTGATTCTTTTAGAGTAGAAGGGAACAATTTTAACTTCTGATTATCAGCTGTATAATCATATGTTTGACACAAAACCTTAAATTCAAACAGGAAACGGTCAAGATCCTCAAAAAAATTTCTTCTAAAAGTTGGTAAAACATGTGAGATGTTTTTCATGAGGATCATTATTTCTCCTATTGAGATTAATGGATACTGAAATGTTCTATTTGGAGGGTCTCTATCAGAATTCCTATCACCCATGTTTCCCTGTTGCAAAAGTTCTTCCTGAAAAACTGGTTGTTCTTGTTCTTGTTCTTGTTCTTGTTCTTATTCTTGTTCTTGTTCTTGTTCTTGTTCGTGTGCTTGTCCTTGTTCTTGTTCTATTTCTTCTTCAATATTTTCCTGTCGTTCCTCAGATATATCAGAGCCCTAATTATCTAAATGGTTGGAAAATGTGCCTAGAAGAAATCTACCAAATGGGTCTATGGTTCTTCTCATTAATGATTTATCTATAGTAATTATCAACACTTAAGGTTTCAAATTTTAGCAACTAGATCTTTTAATCCTTGACAACGACACTAAAAATGATGGGCAAGGTCATTGTTGTCACAAATTTCATCATTTAATTCAATATCAAATAGTCAAACCAGGTGTGTCCAAAGGCTTCTGTGATAAGGAATGGTACTAGTTTGGGGTTTTACATTGCGGAACAATGATTGGTTTGTAGATCATTCTCCACCAGGAGCTTCTGGGAGTTACTTCCTCTATCTACCTAGAAGGATTACAAAGGCTTCAATATTTTAACTCTTGACTAAATACTTCAAACAAATCTACTAATTAACATAAAAACATTTATTGATTCAAAATTACCAGATTGTAGAACAGATTGAACATCACTAAATGAGATTTCCTATGGAATTCTAACTTTGAATTTGAAACAACTAAAACATTTAACAAAAATGAACTATTAAACCAAATAAATCAAACTACTTAATTGAAAGGAATTCACCTAAGCTAGAAACTTTTGAAATGAATCTAATTATCTCTGCAAGAAATGAAAACTAAATTCCACATTCTACTCAACTGGTTTTGTTAAACTTGTTGAAACCATTAAATACGCTTCGTTATTCTAATAGGATAACTCAACTTAAATGCGTTGAGATTAAAAAACTAGAAATGAAATTAAATTTAATCAACGACACAAAAAATAATCAGACTAACGAAGTAAATGACAGATCAATATACAACTTCCAAACAGAATGATTCAAAAGATGAATTTGCAGGACATAGAAATGAAAATTATTGAAATGAAATGCACACAAGATCACCTCCCTTTAGTCAAGCATTACCTACTCTTCCTCTAGTGGGATCTTTAACACAGTCTTCAGATCAACTTGCTATTTCCATAAATTGGCCCCCTATAAGGACGCGAAATAAGGTTTCTGATTAGAAATAACTAAAAGGAATGAATTACAAAAATTACATAAGGACTAACTTATATTCTAACTCACTACTGGAATATATAGGAATATCCCTTATTTTAATTCAAATCTAAAGCATACTAACTTTAATCAATGACACACAAAATAATTAGACTAACAAAGTAAATGACAGATCAATATACAACTTCCAAACAGAATGATTCAAAAGTTGAATTTGCAGGACATAGAAATGAAAATTCTTGAAATGAAATGCATACAAGATCACCTCCCTTCAGTCAAGAAGGCCCTACTCTTCCTCTAGTGGGATCTTTCCATAAATTGGCCCCCCATAAGGACACGAAACAAGGTTTCTAATTAGAAATAACTAAAAGGAATGACTTACAAAAATTACATAAGGACTAACTTCTATTCTAACTCACTAATAGAATATATAGCAATATCCCTTATTTTAATTCAAATCTAAAGCGTTTCTCGCTAATTAGGACAATTAAAAAAGTTCAACAGAACTGAAGGTTCTGTTTGAACATTGGGTAATTAATTCCAAGTGGTATTCGGGAGCCACCATGTGTCAACAAGCCTGTGACAAAACTCATCTTCATGAAAGCTGGAGCTTGGAGAACTCCAGTTATAAAACTGATTGGCATGATCAATTTCTCCATGTATTGTAAATCCTCAACAAATAATCATTAGTGAACTCAAGAGTAACTCCATTAACGTGAAAGAAGGATCCAAAGTTCTGAGATACAATTTCATTAAATGACATAGAATTAAGGAGAATTAATCATAACACATATTCACTCATTTCCACATATCAAAACCAAAAATTCATTCATTTCACCTTAGTATATTAGTTCTAATCATAAGTTCATAATTAATCCAACATTCTAACAAAATAAGACACATATGCGTACATAGTTCATCACCATACTTGTTAATTATCAAGATATGATAAGTTTTGAAGTCTAAGTTGTGAATTAAAAATGTATTAATTTGATCCCATCACATCTCCAATTCTAAAGAGGTATGTGGTGTCATAAACAACTTGCTAAAACCATGACATGTTGCACATAGCAAATTCCAATGCAACAACACCTATTCCTTCCATAATAACCATCTCACCATATGTAACACCTACCTTACACTTGTCAAAAGTAAACTCCACCAAAAATGCCAACTACCACAAAATTAGTTTTTATGATTCTTCCACTAAACTATAAACCATCATAGTCATAACAAAAATCATAGTTACAACATAATAACACATGACACTAGTTCCCTCTTAGTTGGGTGGGAAAACAAGCAGCTATGACTGCCAAATGACGGTCATAGGGACGGTTGGGTATGAGGGTACGTAGTGTTGGTGCCTTGCATGTCAACTGCTAGAACGAAAATGGAACATGTTGGTCTATGTCGGGTTTGCTTCATGACAAGGTTGGCTCGACTAATCTTCTTCTTGTCACAGAGACCCATGAGAGCCTCACTTGGCCACTTCCTAGTGTCACTATATTCTACTAGTTGTTAGTTTACAGAGATGAGGTTCAGAGTTCTAGGGGTGTTAGGGGTTTTGGTAAGGATGCTTGCCTTGTTAGCAGTCAGCTTAATAATGCAACTTATGTGGTTCACTGAGATATCTTTGGTAGATTTATGTGGGTCTGTGTGTGCCAGGTGGCCTCTCACCTCAAAGATCTTTTCATCATATTTTGTTACTTTACGCTAGCCTCCTCCCTATATGTTATACACAATGGGTCAGAGGGGGACCCATTCACAGACTTGTTTGACAACATTTCTAGATATGTACCTCTATGTCTGATCTGGTCCCACTTGGTTTTCAGAGGTCCTCAGATGATTCTTTAGGCCCCCTCATGATGTACGGTCACCACTTGATTCAACTATGTGAGTGCTTAGACTTGGTGATATTGAATGCCCTTCCCTGCCTCCCTAGCTGAGGTTTGTTCACTTGTTGACCTTATTGTGGGGGTGTGAGAGTTGTGGACTACGCCATTGCCTATTCCTCTCTCACTGCCGCTATCTATCACTTCACCATCACCCACCTTCCCCTCGCCAACCACGCCCTCCTTAGCCTCACTATTATGGCCTCCCCCTTCCCTCTACACCCTTGCCTGCACTTGTTTCCCCCCCTCCCCCTTGTCGCATCTCCCTTAGCTTTGACAATGGGGACTAGGATCTCTTCACCACACACCTCAAGTGGCTCCTTCCTCAGGATTTCTTTCTTGAGAGTGCCTCCTAGTTCGATCACCTTGCTACTTCTATTTGGGAGGTTGTCCTCCTCTCTTTCCCCCATCGCACGACTCATTGGACCCCCTCCCCCACTCATAGGAACACTTGCCCCATGAACCAGTGGTATGATGATGACTGTAAATCCTTTTACCGCACACTGTACATGGCCCCCACCCTTCACTCAACTTCATTTGAGAAGATAAAGTACTCTTACTACCACTTCCTCCACTACAAGAAATTCACTTTCAACTCACATCGCATCTGGTCTCTTTAGACCTCACTTCTTTAGTACCCCAAGGATTTTTGGTGCACCCTTTTTCCTCGCAAGTCCTCCCTCCCCCATGCCTTAGACCATAGCTTGTTGGTCTCCCACAACTCCACCCTCTATGATATCCCTGGCCAGCATTCCTTCACTATCACCCCTCCCCCCACTGCCACCTTTTCACCTTCACACACATCAGCAAGGTGGTTAGGTCCATGAATAGTAGTGGGATTGGAGATGAGGAAGGGTTCCAAGCGGAACTCTTCAAGCATGACATCACAATTTTGGGCCTGTTCCTCATTGACTCTCTCAACAGGGTGGTTTTCACAGGGTTCTCCCCTCTTGGTCACATCATATCATCCATCTGATATATAAGGCTGGGTCGACATTAGATCCCAACAATTATAGGAGCATCATGGTGGGGCACACTTTCTCTAAATTGTACGTCATAATTTTACATGATATTCTTTCCCAAGAGCTTGATTAGACACATATTCAGGCAAGAGGGAAGACAGGTTTCTGGTAAGATTTTTAGACCATGGACCACATCCTAACTCCCAAGACTATTATTGAGGAAGCGTGTCATTACTCCTTGAAGGTTTACTTTTCTTTATGGATTTTTGCAAGGCGTTTGATTCAGTTCCTACAACAACCCTCTTCTAGAGACTGCGTGGCATTGGTATTTCAGAGACTCTCTTGATTGTCATCATGAGACTCTATGAGACGATGGTTGGTCACATCAAGACCCTTTAAGAGATGTTAGAATTCATTCATAGCACCATTGGGGTGAAGCAGGGTTTCCCTTTGTCTCTCACTTTGTTTGGACTCTACATTGATGAGTTGAAGGAGTTCCTTTAGGCGCACTCCCTCCCCTAGGACAGTTGTTTCTTACGCCAAGTTTTGATATTTATCTTGCTCTTCATAGATGATTTGGTCACCTTGGCCTCCTCTCCAGAAGGCTTACATTGACTCTTTGATGGCCTCACTTATTTTTTCAATTTACGATAGCTGTCGGTGAACCTGAGTAAAACCAAGGTGATGGTTTTCAATTGTATCAAGACCTCTCACCTCCACTTCTTATTTCATTGCGAGGAAATTGAGATTTCTTCTTCATACACTTATCTAGGGGTCAAGTTTTTTGGCCCTTGATTTAGCTTGAGACCAGCAGTTGAGCCTCGTATCAACAAGGGTTATGGCTCTCTGACCCTTGTTGAGAGACAGTGTTTTAGATATCACTTCTAGGACACCACGTCCAAGCTGACTCTTTTGGACACTTTGATTAAGACCAAATGTGCTCTATCATTCTGTTATTTGGGGGTCATCTTTACTGGAGTCAGACTAGGCTTTAGTAGAGCATTTCTAGACTCTTTTCCTTTGGCGTATTATCAGATGTAGACAATCTACTCTCCATAGTAATTTCCTTGTTGAGTTTGGGGCCCATCCTTTCAGACTTGATACTATTTTTAATTTTGTTTGGTTCTTACATCACCTGCGATGCTTCACAAACTCCTCTGAGGGAAGTCAGAAATATTCATACCTGGCCTATTTCTCTTCCGAGGCTATTGCATGATTTGATTCCATCGGTCGGGCTCATTGTTGGTTGGTTTAGGCCTCAACTCTTTTGGGTCTATCAAGATCTATATTGATCACCTTCCCCTTTCCAGTATTCCCTAGATGTCCCATCTCATCTTTTGCCACCCCATCAAGAGCTAAACATGCATATTAGGATGGACATCTATAGACAGTATATTCTTACTACTTGGGCTAGTTTCCACGGGGGCCTTCGCCCGAGGATGGCATTCTATGCAGAGCACTTTCTTGAGTTACAGGACGAGATCATTTTTCACCCCTCGTACCTATCTAATGGCTGGTCTGATGTGCTATGTATCTCTCTTGGTTATTTTTGAGTGGGTTTACATTAGCTCTACATCTAGATCGACCACCATTTGGCTAGGGAGGAGAGGATTTTCCAGCTTTATGATTTGGGGGAGCCTGAGATGGATACTCACTTCATTTTTCACTACCCCATCTACTATGATATCAAAGGGAGATTCTAATCCTTATTCAAGGAGGCTCAGTTTCTCCTAGCCTTTTTTAGATACACAGACCAAAGGTTCCTTGTGCTCTATCTTCAGGAGACACAGAGGCTCTGGGAAGTCACTCTGCAATGACTTTTCCCCTTGAGATCGTATTCTGACCAGCTCATTACCTCATTCTTTACAATGGTTCCCCCCACACAAAGTAACAAGTGGGTGCTAGATCCCTTTTTTGGGTCTCCCAAGGATGTGAGACCTCGCAGATCCTTCACTCAGTAGTGACGTTTTAGCGCTTCCAGGAACCCTCAGAGATGACATTGTATTTCCCATCCTAGGGCTTATCCGTTGATTCTAAACTTTCTCATGGTTGCTCAGAGTAGCTAGCTGGGTTGTTTAGTTTGGTGTTTCTTCTTGCTTTACTTCATTGCTTTTCTTTTTGTATTATCTTTTCTATGGACATTGTTTGGTGCTCCCATTGTATGTTGTGTTTCTAATTTATTTAAATAGTCCCAGACCCTTTTGTTCGTCTTTTGTTGGACATTAATAAATTTATCTTATCTACTATAGTCATCTATGAATGAGAAAACCTACACACATCTAGATATCAAAGGAACATTAATTGGAACAAACACATTTGAATGAATATAATCCAAAACCCGAAAAGACTTATGAAAATTGGAATAAAAGGAAACAAGATGTTGTTTACCATAAACATAATGTTCACAAAAGTGAAACTCAAGATTACAATAATCAAGACCTTCAACAAGACTCTTATTGTTTAGGGCTTTAAGACCCCTTTCACAAATGTGACCAAGCCTCTGGTGCTATAGCACTATCTTCTCAGCTCAGAGCTTCATCTCCAAAGAATTTGCACCCTTATGTACCCCAAAAGGATGACCCTCGGATGTAAAAACAATAACATTCTTCTCTGGTTGATCTGACATTGAGGATGAAGAATCTAAAGTCCTTTTCTTGGACTTCATAGAATTGTTATTTCACTAAACCGTGCATGCATCCAACTTATACAAGATTCCAATTCAAACACCCTTAGTAAGCACCATAAATCCTCCTGTCAACTTGCATCCACCCTTATGAGAAAATAACCTGTACACCCACATAACTCATCTTGCTAACTAAAAGTAAGTTTTGTGCCAAAGAAGGGATACATAGTACACCATCAATATCATTCACTCTTCCATCAAACAATCAGATCTTGACTCATTCATGGACAACAACCTTTAGGTAAGAGTCATCACCTAAATACACCTTCCCACCATCAGACTCTTTGTACTTTGAAAAATAACCTTTGTAAGAGGTCATGTAGAAAGAGGCACCTAAATCTATCAACCACACCTTCTGATGCATGTGTTTCCAAGGCCGCGACAAAAACATCTACTTCATCATGATAGGATTTATCAGAGCTAGAATTAGAGAAATATTTTATACCTTTCTTTTTCTTCTCCTTCTTGCATTCTTTTTGGAATTCAAATTTGTTGTAGTTCCAACATTTCACCTTGGACTTTTTACCAAGAGACTTAGCTCTCATTGGATACTTGGATTTACCCATCTTATCCTTTTTCTTTCCTTTCTCGATTGTTCTACCTCAAGAAACTAAGGCATACTTATCCATCCCAATAGATTTCCTTCGCATCTCTTCAAATAAAAATAGACCAACCACATCATCCATCTTAAAAGTGGTTGTTTTCCTTCTCATGACAATCACAATGTGATCTCATGTGTCTGGAAAAGAACCTAATAGAAGCATACATTTATCTTGATCATAAATGTTGTCACTAACATAAGTAAATTGAGCAACTAGCATGTTGAACACATTCATGTGAATTGCAATAGAATCTCCTTCCTCCATTCCCAGAGAATATAACTTCATTCACATGAATAACTTATTTACCAAGGATTTCCCTTGATGCATAAATTTCTTACAAACCCTTAAACTATTACAGATTAAATAAACACATGCAAAATCAAACTTAAATAAGCTCACAGCACCAAATATACATGAGAAATTCTTTTGAAAAAATTCCACACTCTCAAAGCCAGACTCAATTGTATTATCGCCAATAACAAATATTATTACAATACAACGTATAGAGCCAATTCTCTTTAGGAATAGCTACAATAAAGATTTTGAGAATAATTTTGGTAGCATAACAACACCATAGAAAATAATAAACCTGTTCCTCACAAAACTACTAAAGGCGTCAATATATAAATAGAGCCCAACAGAAAGAGGTATACACCAAAGAGGTGTGGTGTCATAAAAAACTTGCTAAACCCATGACACATTTCACATAGAAATTTCAATACAACCACTACTCACTTCCTTCTCCCATTTCAATTTCCCTCTATCCATCTGTAGTGTGCATGCTTTATTTTGCTTCTTCCAACATAATTCTGGAACATATACCTTATTTGTCCAACATTATTTTTTTATTATTACATGCTTCTCTTTCCATCTTCCTTCGCCATAGTTTTGTTACCCATACATACATACATAAATTAATACAAAAATTAATGATTTCCACAATTGCTTATTCCAATTTCTCATTTATCATGTTCATCTTTAGTTCAACTTAATCAAAATCGTGTACATCCAAGATCAATCTCCACCCTCTATTTGAAGAGCATCATTTTTACAATGTATAAATAAATTCATATGTTGATTCAAAACTTCAAGATCTATTTCCTCATATATATTTGTCATCTTAAACAACCATTCCTCCTCAAAAGCCAACATCTTTAACAACAAATCATCTTCAACCTTCTTTTGCATTTTTTTCTCTATGTTCTTTCTTACTTTCTTTCATGCTGTCCACAATGAGAACCTTCTTCATCTCTTTTGGTGTACATTTCACTCTTAACAACTTCCTTCTAATCAAACCCCTGGGGTCTTCCTCATATTCTCATCTTCTCCTCTTAAGGTAGTCATTCTTCGCCTTCTTTTCTTGGCAATCTTCTTTACAGGCCACTTCACCTTCTTTATCATTGGCCAACACCAAACATATTCCTATCTTCTCTCCTTGAGCCACTACTTTACTACAATCTTACACCTCTCTAAATCTCTTCTCAAATTTTCCATTTCTCTTCCAAACTCTACGTCTTGTCTTGTCATATTAGCTTTCATCTTGTCTTTTCTTTTGAGACTTTCTTTCTTCCTATGTTGTTGAATCTTTCTTTCTTCTCTCTTATCTTTGTGATACGTCACCTAGGGCTTCTCTTATTTTTTGTTGCTCGATATTTTGGTACTCGATTGTTTATCATGCCCATCTTTAGCTCAACTTCATCAAAATCATGTACATCCAAGATCAATCTCCACCTTGTATTTGAAGAGCATCATCTTCACAATGTATAAATAAATTCATATGTTGATCCCAAACTTCAAGATCTATTTCCTCATATATATATTTGTCATCTTACACAACCATTCCTCCTCAAAAGCCAACATCTTTAACAACAAATCACCTTCAACTTTCTTTTTCATTTTTTCTCTCCGTTCTTTCTTACTTTCTTTCATGTTCTCCACAGTGAGAACCTTCTTCACCTCTTCTAGTGTACATTTCACTCTTAACAAATTCCTTCTAATCAAACCCCTGGGGTCTTCCTCATATTCTCATCTTCTACTCTTAAGGTAGCCATTATTTTCCTTCTTTTCTTGAAAATCTTCTTTATGGGCCACTTCACCTTCTTTCTCATTGACCAACACCAAACATATTTCTATCTTCTCTCCTTGAGCCACTGCTTTACTGCAAGCTTACACCTCTCTAAATCTCTTCTCAAATTTTTCATTTCTCTTCCAAACTCTACATCTTGTCTTATCATATTAGCTTTGATCCTGTCCTTTTTTTTGAGACTTTCTTTCTTCCTATGTTGTTGCATATTTTTTTCTTCTCTCTTGTCTTTGTGATACCTCGCCTAGGGCTTCTCTTCTTTTTTTCTACTTGATATTTTGGTACTCAAGTTCTTCTAATAACCCTATCAATCTGCAATTTACATAACTAAAAATAAGAATTTATGGAACATAACTAATTTCTCCTTCGCAGATCTTTTGGGCTTTGATGCCAAATCATGGCAACAACCTCACACATCTACGCTTGATACCAATTGATGACAGTGCCAATAATGCACAATCAACAAAAACTTACTTACAATTGGAATTAAAGCAATGATGGGGAGTTCAAAAGTGACAAGAACTTGAACATTAGAAACACGACAATTTTCCTAGTCAACAATCATTCCAAATCAAACAAAAGACTACAGAAAACAAGAATTCAAATAAAAAATAGAAGTTAAATGTGTATTTATTTCTTTCAATGTTCAAATTATAGGTTATGTAGGTCCATTCCAAAGCCCATAATTAATCCCTTTTCACCACTTCCTTTCCCCTTCTATTTCTTCCTCCATTCCCTTTAAACTCTTTCTTGTGTTGTCTTATACTTCCCAATCTACACAACAATTGCTCACTTCCCTCTCCCATTTCAATTTCCTTCTATCTATCTTTAACGTGTCTGCTACGAGCCCCCTCTTCCTTCTATAAATTGCATGTAAGTTACCTAACCTTCCAAAACCATTTCATAATTTCCCTTGAAAAACTAATTCCAAACAAAAAATAAAATGAATTTGAATTTGAAACTGACAATATCCCCATTCTCCTACTTCAAATGGGCATCTTGTCATTTGCAACACCTACCTTACACCACTTGTCAAAAGTGAACTCCACTATAAAATCCAACTACCAAAATATAACTCTCCTTGACTCTTCCACTGAACTAGAATCCTTCATAGTCATAATAGAATTTTGTCATAGTTCCAACACTATGACTTCCTTCTACAAATTGCATGTCGGTTACCTGCCCTTCCAAAACCATTTCATAATTTCCCTTGAAAAATTAATTCCAAACCAAAAATAAAATGAAATTGAATTTGAAACTGACAATATCTCAATGCTCATACATCGAATGGTCATCTTTCCATATACAACACCTACCTTACACCACTTGTCAAAAGAAAACTCCATAAAATTCAACTACCAAAAAATATCTCTCCTTGACTCTTCCACCAAACTAGAATCCTTCATAGTCATAATATAAGTTTGTCATAGTTCCAACACTATGACACTAGTTCCCTACCTTTAGGAATTCCAAATTGGGTGTAAAATAAAAATAAATAATTAAATTAGCATGTTTGGGCTCTAAGGTTGAGACATCTTAATCCCAACATTAGAAGATAGAGGTGAATCATGCAGGCAAAGAGCATGAAAACAAAAACAAAAAATTATGGGAGTTGGAAAAAGGATAAAAAGTGAGGAAGGAAAGTGCAAGAAAGATAAAAAAATTGTAGATAATTTTTTTTATTAGAGAGATGTATTTGAATAATGCATAAGAAAGGTAAATTGTAAAATCTGACAAGAAAAGAGAGGACATTGGACACCAGCTCATTGCTAGAATCAGAGAAGAAAGATGATCAATTAGGAAAATGAGATAAGGGAACATGAGTACATATTGAGGTATTTTGTAATTTTTATTATTATTTAGTCAATTAGAATAATTTAAATCTAATGTCAATATAATGTGTAATTTTTATTGAAATCGTGTTTTCATATGGCTTTTAGCTATGAAACTAGACAATTTAATACAATTAAATTTATATGATGAATATGTTAGCTCTTTTTCTTGTGGAATCAGTATGTAGCTATGAATGCTTGCTTGACTCCTTAATTCCCAATCTAAATTCTCATAGGAAAAAGGCTAATTAACAAGGATGAAAACCCTTCTACACTTAGGGCTCCACATACCCAGGCGGGTGCACCTTCAACAGACTACAAGGATTCAATGATACTTCTTCTTTTTAAGCCAGTAGGCTTAGAAAGGTTAAACTATTGATTCTCTCTTTAAGGAATCACTAAGATGAACTGTATTTCATACAATTATCTAGACATGTACTTTAGATAAAAAAAATATAAGGATTGATTAATATTTAATTGATGATAACAACCACCTTCAGAATTTGACCAGTGCCTAATCATGTGCCATAGAGTCAGAATGAAACATACATACACCTGGGATAATTAATTGAAATACAAATGAAACCTTGGATGGAATGTCTTACAAACTATATTCTCACCCTCACACCTCTGTATCAAATTCATGCACAAACCCTAACCCTCTATAATCATCTGCAAGATTTAAACCCTCCTTGAAAGCAACTCACAACCAATAACATAGCTACCTTATAACCAATATATTTAAAATGTCTTACAAATTAAACATACAAGAGCTTATAGTAAATGAAAGAAGACATCATTGGTATTAAAATGGAGATTCCATTGTATTTTATTAATGTAAGCCTGATATCAATACATTCAAGCTGATCCAAAATAAAAAACTAGACACAACTCAGAAGTCTGCTGTGTAGTCTTATTTTTTTACCATCCCTTTCAATATAATACAACTTTCTATTTATAGATAGCCTTATTCATCTTGGAATCCTTTTAGAAAATAAGGATGCAACAAGCTTTGGATGACTAAGATATAGCACAAAATTTACACATCACAGATAGGACAAAAAATCAGGCAGGGAGAGTAACCATTCTTTGTTACAAGTTACATAGTCTTTTGTCTGATGACCGCCTGAATGCTTGCAACTACCTTGAATTTGTTAGGTCCTCATCATCTGGGATTCGTTATCTTCACTAATGCAGAATCTTTTACTTGCCTTTGTTCAAACTTCTAGGTATCACTATTTCTCGTTGTCACTCCTACATTACTACTTTCTGTTATTGAAGTGACTATACCATACTTGCTTACCCAGGTGGTAAACACCTCATCACTCGGCCAACTGAAGCTGAGAACCTCATCCTTTTGGCTATTGAATTCCTCCCAATCAACACTGGCCTTCTCAATCTTTGATTCCCAAGATTCAAAAAATTCCCTGGCCTTGTTGAGAATGTCAATGGTTAATACAAACTAGCCTATGTTTTCCAATGTGATAATGTTGTTTGTCCTATTGGTTAATGCTGCATTCAACTGCCTTAGCCACAAGGCTTCATTTTTTATGTCTCCATCCTTTTTGAACATGTTAGGGAACATATCATACCTATCTCTAGAGAATTCTCCTCTCAAGGTCTCTATCTTTTTGATGACCACATTCTTCTTGGTGTCCAGGTCAGTCATCAGTTTAAGGAATTTGTAAGTTCTTGTCAAGATGATGTCAATATTATTCTTCTCCTTTGAGGTGGAATAGAATGACTTTATATGGGTTTTCTTCCCTTTCCAACTGTCAATTATTAATCCCCAACGCTCTCTACCTTCATCATGATTGCTTATTATGTTGACAATATTCTTTCCCATCAAATAAAGATTAGCAAGATTGACTTCACTAGCACACCTCTTGAGGTTAAAGTATATCTTATTATAATGCCTCTGCTTCACCAATTCTTCAGCTTCTTTATATGCAGGGGATTCCTCAAGATCCTTTTTGTCTTCTTCTTCCAACATTGATCTTTCAATAACCAAGCTGTTCTTTTCAGCCTCTAACTCTGCTTTCTTAGCATCAATAATTCCTTGGGTAGTAGGGCTTACTGGTGCAGGGGATGGGGGGTAAGTCACAAATGGGCTGGATGATGAGGGTTGGTGAGGTTCCTGAGCAATCATCACCTGGGGAATTATTTGAACTATCTGCCTCCTCTTCAAAACTACTATTATGTTGTCCTTTTGTATGGATTTAACCCTTTCATCATTGTATGCTTTCAATACAAATTCATATTTTTTATTTAGGCTATTATAATCCTCTTTCTCCTTTTCAGCCACCCTCAGGCTCAGATTAGCCGTTTGAAGGACAAGGTTTTCTGCCTCAATACCTGAGGTATCAGAAACTCTTTTGACAATGAGGCTTCCTGCATCCTCAATTTTATCATCTTCTCTCACTCTTCTTCTGTCCTTTTTCTTCAAGGCCCAGATTGCTAGGGCTACATGATTTTCACTAAACTGGGCACCAATTGATGTCCCAGCAGTGCTCAATGGTTTTCCTCCTTTTTGATAACATCAAAAACTATGGCATCAGCTAAGTCCCACTGAGGTAGGATGAGGACTCCCTTTTTCTTGACCAATTCTCTACCCTCTTCAGGGGTGATTTTGTCAAATTTAGACATTAGCTCCTGCTTGACCACTTTTTCTATATCATCTTTATCATGATTTGGTTGAGCTTCCTATAACCTTTGGCATTTATTTTAGAACTCATCAATGTGAGTTCTCCATAGAAATTGAATGAAGGCCCTAGTTTTGACAAAGTTGTCAACTGACAAGAACTCCTCACTGGCCTGCTTAGTCATAGGATCTAGTTCTTTACCTGTGAACTCTGCCACTGTGAGATCAGTAGTTGTATGCCTAGGTGCCTCTGGCATTCCTTCTTGTCATTCTTGGGCAGTAACAAAAACTTTTCCAGTGTTCCTCATTTGAACTAATTGCTCAGCAATGGCTTGTTCCTCAAAATGCATAGGGGACTGGGAGGGAGAGTACAACTCACTCTCTTGCTCTTTTCCCTCCACCTTTTGTTTTTTGGGAGAGGGCATTTCTTGGGAACTAGTACTTGTTGGCCTCTTTCCTTTATTTTTAGAAGGTTTATCAACTTTAGGCATGATAGTAGTGTACCCTCTCCTCTTGTAAACCACATAATTCCCTAGTGGGACTACTCTTCCTTGTGAAAGTTTGCTCAAAATAGCATGAGCCTTTTTTGGCTTAGCTTTCATTATCCTCTGCTTCTTCTCACTGAGGGTTTGCATGATTCCCTCAAATAAAGTCATTAGGGAATAAATTTTCTTGGCCCAAGGGAAAGATTCCTTCAAAGGATCATAAGATTTATCAAAATTGTGTACAAAGTCCAAAGACTTCTTATACACCAGCCATTTCGCTTTCCTGACCTCCCGGTCACCTAGATCAAAAACATTTCTAACAATATCCTTAGGGAAATTAAACTGGTGCTCTAATGTTAAGCACTTGGTTCTTTTCTTGAACATGTCCAATATAAAATCTTCATTGTCTGCACACCTAGATACATATGTTGCTAAGTGGTAGGGTTCAAAATACTTATCAAACTGTGCCCACCCACCCTTTACTATGGTGAAATGATGGGCTCTTGTGAGAGTAGGGAAAATGCTTCCCTTCATTTTGCCTATTAGGGCTTCCTCCTGTAATCCACCCAATTGTCTCAAAACCTCTGCAATTCCAATCTTTAAAGGCACTTTGTAGGGAAGAACATTGGGGGTTCCCCTAAATCCATAAACCCTTATCACTGTAGAAACAGGGTATAAAATCAAATTTCCCCAATTATGGGCAATTTTTAGCTCTGGGGAAAACTCCATGGGTCTTAGCAACCTCATCATGTCTGTATGGATCCTGGAATTCTGATTACACAACAATGACCTAAGCCTAGTGGAAAAAACCTTGTCAAAGTATACATAACTGGCTTCTTTTCTATCCCATGACAGATCGACACTCCACATCTGAACAGGCAAATCCTCATCACCTTGGAACTTATTCAGGTCGATCTCTTCCTCAAAGAAGTCAACATTATTGAACAAAAACATATGCATCATAAGGTAATACCATCCCATTAGTTTAAGTATATTACTGTCTTGGATACCTGCCAAACCCTCATGCATTTGTTGGGCAATGTAAGAGGCATAGTAAAAAACTACTGATAGGTGGGGATGTAGAATCTGAACCACCATGAGCATTATATGAACAGGCATTGTTACTTCTTCATCTTCTCCTAGAATCTAGCACAGGGAACTATAAATTTTATTGGCATTGCCATTGAAATAATCCAATTTAAACGGTTCTGGTGTATTAGGCGCTACTACAATGAGGCCCCCTATCTTGTTAAAGTATCCTTTCAAGGCCTCATTTATGTAATACTCCCTCTGGATCTGGTATACTTCCTTAAAGTATTCAAAGTCAATATCATCCATTTGTATTGAAGTATCACTCAACTTGAAAATTCTTCTGATTTCATCAGCTGAGATGGTCAGCAACAAATTTCCCTATGTATCCCTAACAACCCTGGATACTTTGTCATAAGTGTTGGCAATCAGAGTGAACAGATCTGTATCAATGAATACCCTGGGTACTATCAACTTTCCTACATCCAAGTCCCATATGTTACAATCTGGGGTAGGAGTGTTTCTTTGGCTATATGTGTGTGTGTGTGTAAATGGGTACCTATCAGAATCAACACAAACACTCAATAGGTCATTGCATTAGTTGAAAAGGGTTAGAAAAGCATGTAAAACCCACTAAAACCAACCTATTGCCTTCTAAATAGAAAGAGTGTAATGAATAACATATTTAGCCCTCAGAATATGCTATAAATCAGTGACCAATACTATTCTAGCATGAAGGATTTAAGATTAAAACAAGCTAAAAAGATGAAAAAGCATGTATTCTAGCTCTAAAAGATGAAATGAGAACAATGTAAAAACATGAAATATGAGATGAAATGTAGTTCTAAGATTATTTCAACAGCATAACAATGTATTTTTGATCTCAAGTGAAGGCTTATTTGCTCTCAAAA